>AWOL01S0002691.1:1666-22045 GCA_000715115.1 Nicotiana otophora | reverse complement strand
ATTGTGAAAACAATTAGAGATCATGCCTATAGGACCTGCAATACCTTTAATCTGCCAATGCGTTAGTCTAAAGCTGCAATGCTGCCTGTACAGTACTAGAAATCAGAATCACATAGAGACCATGTTTATAGGACTAAATGACTTAACGTGTTCTAATTCGAAACTGTCTACCTACATGCAATTTGCTACTTACGTGTGGAGGCCAACTTAAGCCATTTATTGACTTTGTGTGAAGTCCTATATGTTTCGAATGTGCGCCTAGTTTTATCATTTTGAGCATCCTAAGTAGTGTCTAGAACCACCCAAATAGTAGGTCCAAAGCCTCCTAGACCATAGGCATGGGACGGGTAGCGCACGCATAGGAGACAGTTTAGAATTGAATTAGAGCGCTTTAAGTAAATAACTTTAACATAGTAATCAGGTAGCAGGAGATAATAATCAGTGCACACTGAATAATATGAGCAACCTTTACCCTAAAGGAGTTGCGAAGTATTACACGGGGTGATCCTTTAGGCTAAAAAACATAGCACCCATGTCCTTTACATGTTCATGGCAAAAATCAATGAAACATGCTGCGGCGTGCATCCCGATCCCATAAATACCCTCACAATTAGGCCCTCGGCCTCACTCAAGCATCAACCTCTCCAGTCTCTCGGGCTCTCAGAAATCATGATAAGCATCCAACAACAATGGTATGATGCATCAATAATGAATAAGAGAGACTGAGATAAAAATGTGCAAATAAAACTATGACCGAGTGCAAAACAATAATTTAGCAGATAATTCCACAAGTACATGACCTTTGTGGGTCCCAACAGTGTACATATATGATTTAAACATGATTTATAGATCAATTTCTCCAATACATGGAAAAATGTATGAATATCAACAGATTATTCAACTACACAGTTCCATGGAATTGACAAAGTCACAATTCCTACGATGCACACCCACACGCCCATCACCTAGCATGTGCGTCACCTCAAAACCAGTCACATAACACATAATACGGTGTTTCATACCCTCAATCCCAAATTTAGAACTGTGACTTCCTTCAAACCGTGTAATTCTTTATTCTGCAATGCCTTTGCCTAGTGAATTGGCCTGAGAACACCTCGAATTTAGCCACAAATAATCCTATTCAGACAATAAAAATTATTGAAATTAATTCCATAAGAAAATAATAATTTTCCAACAAAAAGCCAAAATTTAACTCAAAATCACCCGTGGGGCCCACGTCTCAAATTTTATTTTCAAATCCTTAAGATTAAATCCCGATTTACATCTCAAAAACAAGCAATCTAATCGGATTACTCTATGGTAATTCAATATTATGGAGTAGTAATGATTGCAAGTGCCTTACCTCACGATTTCCCGTGATTTCTCGCTCAACAATCGCCTCACCCGCTTTTGGAAATGTCAAAAATGCCAAAATTCCTCGGACCCTTCTGTTTGTACACTGCCTAGAGCTTTTGCACCTAAGGCTCATTAATCCCTTCTGCGGTTCCCGCTTCTGCGACCAAGGTGCTGCTTTAGCGACTAATTGTGCTTTTGCGGAACATTGTCCGCATCCGTGGACACGGTTCTGCGATAAAGTTGTCCGCTTCTGCGATCTTGCCCAGCTACCCTCACTTACGCTTCTACGACTTTTGAGTCACTTTTGCGGAACTCGCTTCTGCGAGTTTTCATCCGCTTTTGTGGACCTTGCACACCTGCGATGCCCATTGCACTTCTGCGTGCTCGCACCTGCGAGCCAAATTCCGCATATACGATTGCACCAGAAGGCAGAAACTCCAATTTTTCTTCTATGTCCGAATTTGATCAGTTAACCACCCGATGCCCCCGAGACCTCAACCAAATATACCAACAAGTCCTAAAACATCATACGAACTTAGTCGCGACCTCAAATCACATCAAACAACACTAAAAACATGAATCACACATAGAGTCAAGCCTACTGAACTTTGAAAACTTCCAATTTCTACAAACGACGTCATAAACTATCAAATCATGTCTAATTCACCTCAAATTTTGCACACAACTCATAAATGACATAACTGAACTATTCAAATTTCCAGACATAACACAACTCATAAATGACATAAGTGTCTCATTTCACTCTGAAATCCTTCCGGGCCTGAACCAACTAATCTGGTAAGTCATGAAACAACTGTTAAGCATAAATTGAGCAGTAAATGGGGGAACGGGGTCATAATACTCAAAATAACCAACCAGATCATTACATTCTCCCCTCTTAAACAAAAGTTCATCTCCTACTCAATCACCCAAGTAACTTCTCCGACTGATTGGCCTCTCTATTGTACCTTTACTGATGCTATGTTCTCTAACCTCAGCTTTCGAACCTGCCGGTCTAAAATAGCCACCGGCTCCACATCATAAGTCAAATTACCATCCAGGTGCACTGTACTGAAATCCAAAATATGAGACGGATCCCTGACATACTTTCGGAGCATGGATACATGGAACACTAGATGAATACGTAATAGACTAGGTGGTAAAGGAAGTTTATAAGCCATCTCTCCAATTTTCTTAAGTATCTCAAAATACCCAATATACCTAGGGCTCAACTTACCCTTCTTCCCGATCCTCAGCACACCTTTCATGGGTGAAATCTTGAGAAAAACCTTCTCCCCTACCATGTAAGCAACATCACGGACCTTCATGTCGGCATAACTCTTCTGTTTAGACTGTGCCATGCAAAGCCTCTCCTGAATCAATTTAAACTTCTGCAAAGTATCCTGAACCAAGTCAGTACCCAATAGTATAGCCTCACCCGGGTCAAACCAACCCACCGAAGATCGACACCGTCTCCCATATAAAGCCTCATATGAAGCCATCTGAATACTCGAATGGTAGCTTTTATTGTAACCAAACTCCGTGAGCGGCAGAAATTGATCCCAAGAGCCCCCAAAATCAATGACACAAGAGCGTAGCATTTTCTCCAATATCTGAATAGTGCACTCAGATTGTCCGTTCGTCTGAGGGTGAAATGTTGTACTCAACTGAACATGTGTGCCCAATTCTCGCTGCATTCCTCTCTAAATCTGTGATGTAAATTGGGTGCCTCGATCTGAAATAATGGACACGAGCACATCATGTAGATGAACAATCTCGCGGATATAAATCTTAGTCAACCGCTACAAAGAATAATTAGTACCAACTGGAATAAAATGCGCGGATTTGGTCAATCGATCTACAATCACCCAAAGAACATCAAACTTCCTCAATGTCCGTGGGAGCCCAACTACGAAATCCATGGTAATACGCTCCCATTTCTATAGCGGAATTTCAAGTCTCTGAAGCAATCCTCCCGGTCTATGATGCTCGTACTTTATATGTTGACAATTTAAACACCGAGCTACAAATCCAACTATATCTTTCTTCATTCTCCTCTACCAATAGTGCTGCCTCAAATCGTGATACATTTTTGCGGCATCTGAATGAATGGAGTACAGCGAACTGTGAGCCACCTGGAGGATCAACTCACGCAAACCATCTACATTAGGCACACATAGCCTGTCCTGCATCCGTAACACACCGTCATCCCCAATAGTGACTTCCTTAGCATCGCCGTGCTGAACCCTGTCCTTAAGGACAAGCAGATGGGGGTCATCATACTGACGTTCTCTGATACGATCATAAAGAGAAGACTAAGAAACCACACAAGCAAAAACTCGATTCGGCTCTGAAACATCAAATCTAACAAACTGGTTAGCCAAGGCCTGAAGATCCAAGGCTAAAGGCCTTTCTGCTACTGGTAAGTATGCTAAGCTTCCCAAACTCTTCGCCTTACAACTCAAGGCATCGGCCACCACATTGACCTTTCTGGGATGATAGAGAATGGTGATATCATAATCCTTAAACTACTCTAACCACCTCCGCTGCCGCAAATTAAGATCTTTCTGTTTAAACATGTGCTATAGACTTTGGTGATCGGTATAACCTTGACAATGGACATTGTACAAATAATGCCGCCAAATCTTCAAGGCATGACCAATAGATGCTAAGTCAAGGCCATGGACCGGATAATTCTTCTCATGTACCTTTAACTATCTGGATGCATAGGCAATCACCCTAGGTCTTGCATCAGCACTATGCCGAGACCAATATGCGACGCAGCACAATACACAGTATAAGATTCTGCACTTATAGGCAACACCAATACTGGAGTTGTAGTCAAAGTTGTGTTGAGCTTCTGAAAGCACTATTCACACTCATCTTACCACCTGAATGGAGCACCTTTTTGGGTCAATTTAGTCAAAGGCAATGCAATAGACGAGAAGCCCTCCACAAAGAGACTATAATAACCGGTCAAGCCGAGAAAACTCCAAATCTTTGTAGTTGAAGATGGACTGTGCCAACTCAGAACTGCCTCTACTTTCTTCGGATCCACCTTAATTCCTTCATTAGACACTATGTATCCCATGAATGACACCAAACTAAGCGAGAACTCACACTTAGAGAATTTGGCATAAAGCTTCTCCTCTCTCAGGCTCCATAATACAATACCCAAGTATTGTGCATGCTCCTCCTAGCTTCATAAGTACACCAGGATATCATCAATAAATACTATGACAAATAAATCAAGATATGGCTGAAATACACTATTCATCAAGTGCATAAATGCTGTTGGGGCATTGGTCAGCCCAAAAGACATCACAAGAAATTCATAGTGGCCATAATGAGTCTTGAACGTCGTCTGTAGAATATCCGAATCCTGAATTTTCAACTGGTGATACCCAGATCTCAAATCAATTTTGGAGAACACCCTCGCTCCTTGAAGCTGGTCAAATAAGTCATCAATACGCGGTAAAGGATATTTATTCTTGATTGTAACTTTGTTCAATTGCCTGTAATCGATGCACATACGCATAGTACCATGTTTCTTTTACACAAACAGAACCGGTGCACCCAAGGCGACACACAAGGCCTAATAAATCCCTTTTTAAGGAGTTCCTGAAGTTGATCTTTCAATTCTTTCAACTCAGCTGGTGCCATACGATATGGAGGAATAGAAATGGGCTGCGTTCCCAGCACCAAGTCAATACCGAAATACATATCCCTGACGGGTGGCATGCCCTGCAGGTCTGCAGGAAATACGTCCGGGAAATCTCGCACTACTGGTACTGAGTCAATAGTAGGAGTACCTACATCAAAATCTCTCACAAAGGCCAAATATGACAAACATCCCTTCACAACCATACGTTGGGCCTTCAAATAAGAAATTACCCTGCGAGGAACATAATCTAGAGAACCTCTCTATTCAACCTTTGGCAACCCCGGCATCGACAATGTCAAGGTTTTTGCGTGACAGTCCAGAATAGCATTGAATGGAGACAACCAATCCATACCCTGAATTACATAGAAATCAACCATATTGAGCAATAAAAGATCAACTCTTGTATCTAGTTCCCCAATAGTTACCACACACGACCGATGCACATGGTCCACAATAATAGTATCGCCCATCGGGGTAGATACACGAACATGTGAAATTAAGGACTCATGGGTCATATCCGGATAATGAGTAAAGTACGATGATACATACGAATTAGTGGAACCGGGGTCAAATAATATAGAAGCCTCCCTGTGGCACACTGAAACAACACCTGTGATCACTGCATCTGAAGCAATAACATCTGGCATGGCAGGAAAAGTATAGAATCTGGCCTGACCGCCACCTGATAGGCCTCCCCCTCTTGGGCGACCCCTAGCTGATTGATCCCTACCCCGAGCTGGCTGGGCAGATGGCGAAGTAATTGGTGCTGAAGTCGTAGTTTGACTCCTCTCTGCACTGGACCTCCTGAGCGTCGAGGACACTTTCTGCACATAAGCCCAAATTCCCCGCACTCAAAGAAGTTCCTCGGGACTGGTGGTGGTGCGGACTGAATCGAGCCTCGAGAACTAGAATAACTGCTGGAAGCACCCGGCGCAAATGAACCCTGAACTGAAGGGGCACAGGACAAACTCTGGGCTAGAAGGGCACAGAGATATGGCTGACCCCGATGAGAACTATATGAACCATGACTGGATAATGCACCACGGTGAACTGGATGACTCGTCTGAGAGTGTCTGTAAGGACAACCCATCTGAGAGTGTCTACCTGTGGTCCGAAGCATCTGCTAGCATTTATCCAGAAAACCCTGACTAAGCACCGCTAAATGATGGAGGTCGAAGCCTCCCAAATCTCTCAAGCTTCTCTGCTCATCATCTGCCAAAACAGGAACTACCGGGACCTGAGCAGCTACAGTCGATTGGGCTAGTAATGCCTCCGGTATCTGAAGTCCATGTAATACCTGATCAGGAGTACGGGCAATAGGGGTATGAGTACCTCCCCCGGCTTGAGAAGTGGCCGGTGCGGCTTGAGTCGAAACCACCTGAGCAAGGCTAGTGCAAACTGTCAATATCTAGGCCAAAGCCTCTTGAAGGCCTGGAATAAGAATGGGCACAACTAGTGCTTGAGCTGGTCTTGCCTGCTCAACTGTATCTAGAATCTGCTCCTGATTTGGAGCAATTGGTGGTTCCAAAGGTGCTGCTCCAACAGCTGTACGAGCTGCACCTCGACCTCTACCTCGGCCCCGGCCTCTACCACGGCCCTAGCCTCTTGCATCCATAACTGGTGGCACTGGTGGCTGACCATCCGATCTGGTAGTACGTGCTCTCACCATCTGTGAGAGAATAGAATAACATAAATTTAGTTCTTGGAATCAACAAATTTGCACGATAGAATACAAGAAGGTGAAATATTCCTATGGTTTTGGCAGCCTCTCGAAGATAACTACAGACGTCTCTGTACTGATCCGCAGGACTCTATTAAACCCGCTCATGACTCGTGAGACCTATGTAACCTAGGCTCTGATACCAACTTGTCACGACCAAAATATCACCCGTCGTGATGGCCCCTATCTCAATACTAGTCAAGCCGACAACATCAATAACCCACGATTTCCTTTAAGTTTAAAAATATAATATTTAATGTCAATACAAAAATCTCATTAATATCGACATAAAACACTCCCAAAACCTAGTGTCACTGAGTGCATAAGCATCTATACGTTTCAAGTCTGCAAAACACAGTCTATAATAATCTGAGACCAAATACAATAAACAAAAGGATAGGAAAGGAGAGACAAGGTCTGCGAAACATGGAAGCTACCTATGAATCTCCAAAAAATCAACTGTGGGAAAGAGTCAACACCCACTATGTCCTGGATCACGTGGATCTGCACATGAAGTGCAGGGTGTAGTATGAGTACAACCAACTCAGTAAGTAACAATAATAAATAAAGAATTGAAAGAACTAACGAGCTTCACAGCTATGTCCAAATACAATACTTTCCAATATAAAAAGGTAGGCATGCTTGCAAGTTCAACATTTAAAACTCCATAGTAATTTCATATCAAATTTGACTGAAACAGAAATTGTGTCTTTTAGAGTTTTCCAAAACAATGATACATGACAGCTGAAATGCAGCAATTATGGAATCAATCCATCCTCTTAGAGTAATAGTCACTCATTCCTCCCATTCACTCTAACCTCACAGTCACTCTTTCCTCATAATCACTCATTCCTCTCAGTCACTCAGTACTCGACACTCGCGCTCAGTAGGTACCTACACACACTAGGGGTGTCTACAGACTCCGGAGGGGCTCCTTCAGCCCAAGCTCTATAACAAGCCAATCGTGACATAAATCAATGAAACATGTTGCGGCGTTCAACACGATCCTATAAATATCCTCACAATTAGGCCCTCGGCCTCACTCAGTCATCAACTTCTCCTATCTCTCGGGGGCTCTCAGAAATCATGATAAGCAGCCCAACAACAATGATATGATGCATCAATAATGAATAAAAGAGACTGAGGTAAAAATGTGAAAATAAAACTGTGACTGAGTGCAAAACAACAATTTAGCAGATAATTCCACAAGTACAAGACCTATGTGGGTCCCAACAGTGTAAACATATGATTTAAACATGATTTATAGATCCATTTCTCCAATATATGGGAAAATGTACTAATATCAACAGATTATTCAACTACACAGTTCCATGGAATTGACCAAGTCACAATTCCTATGGTGCACGCCCACACGCCCGTCACCTAACATGTGCGTCACCTCGAAAACAGTCACATAACACATAATTCGGGGTTTCATAGCCTCAGGACCAAATTTAGAAATGTTACTTACCTCAAACCATGTAATTCTTTATTCTGCAATGCCTTTGCCTCGCAAATTTGCCTCCGAACGCCTTGAAACTAGCCACAAATAATCTGATTCAGACAATAAAAAATATTGGAATTAATTCCATAAGAAAATAATAATTTTTCAACAAAAATCCAAAATTTAACTCAAAAATTGCCCGTAGGGCCCACATCTCGGAACCCGGCAAAGGTTACAAAATCCGAAAAGCCCATTCAGCCACGAGTCTAACCATACTAATTTTACCAAAAGCTGACCTCAACTCAACCTCCAAATCATCAAATCTTAGTTTCAAATCCCTAAGTTCAAATCCCCGATTTACATCTCAAAAACATGTAATCTAGTTGGATTATTCTAAGATAATTCAATATTATGGAGTAGAAATGATCGCAAGTGACTTACGTCAAGCTTTCCCGTGATTCCTCGCTCAAAAATTGCCTCTCCCGCTTTATGTAATTTTAAAAATGACAAAATTCCTCAGACCCTTCTATTTTGTACACTGCCCAGTGCTTTCACACATGCGGCTCATTAAGACGCTTCTGCGGTTCCCGCTTCTGTGACCAAGCTGCCGCTTCTGCGGCTAATTGCGCTGCTGCGGAGCTTTGGTCGCATCTGCGAACACGCTTCTTCAATGAAGTTTTCCGCTTCTGCGGTCTTGCCCAGCTCCCCTCACCTCCGCTTTTGCGAGTTTCCGTCTGCTTAGGCGGACCTTGCGCACCTGCGATGCCCATAGCACTTCTGCGTGCTCGCACCTGCGAGCCAAATTCCACAGATGTGATTGCACCAGAAGGCAGAAACTCACCCGAGGCCCCCAGGACCTCAACCACATATACCAACAAGTCCTAAAATATCAAACGAACTTAGTCGAGTCTTTAATTCACATAAAACAATGGTAAAAATACGAATCACACATAGATTCAAGCGTAATGAACTTTGAAAACTTACAATTTCTACATACGACGCGAGAAACTATCAAATAACGTCCGATTGACCTCAAATTTTGCACACAACTCATAAATGATATAATGGAGCTATTCAAATTTCCAGAATCGAATTACGACCCCGATATCAAAAAGTCAACCCCCCAGTCAAACTTCCCAAAAAATTCGACTTTCGCCATTTCAAGCCTAATTCTACTACGGACCTCCAAATAATTTTCTGGACACTCTCCAAAGTCCAAAATCACCATACGGAGCTATTGGAATTATCAAAATTCAAATCCGGGGTTGTTTACACATAAGTCAACATTCGGTCAACTTTTCGAACTTAAGTTTTCAATTATGAGACTAAGTGTCTCATTTCACTATGAAATCCTTCCGGACCTGAACGAACTAATCCAGTAAGTCATAAAACAACTGTAAAGGATAAATTGAGTATTAAATGGGGGAACGGGGTAATAATACTCAAAACGACCAGCCGGGTCATTACACCTAACCTCGGGTTGAAAGCAGTGACATGCTCGGAAGAAGGTCAATGTCCGACACCAGTAATCAATAATGATGCAGGATGTGATAATGTCACTAATAATAAATAACTCAAATGGTTTCATATTTATCTTGATCACAAATACAGGAAACATAAACATGCTTTACAAGGATACAGTTAAAGTCCAAATCTCTCACGGAATCACAAAACTATGAGTTTATCAAAAATGTGATTTTTCCACACGTTCAACAATAGATAAGCCTATTCATTTACTAGTTAGCATGAGGTAAATACATCTACATGCCTACATGTCAATATACATGCCAACTCATCAAAGTTTTATTACTGTCTAGCATGAGGAATATGCATCTCTACGCCCATATGTCAAATGTAAATGCCAAGTAATAATTTCATAGAGATATAATCAAATACACACTCTTAAGATGCACTAGGTGCCTGACTCAAATGCCCCACTTAATTACACACAATGACTCAGCACTGGAGGGTGCTTGGCATCAATGTCTCTTACCAAAGCAGGTGCAATATCAATTTGAATGTGCCCACTTCTGGCATGTCAAACTCCGGAGGGGCGGATCCTCCCAAGCGCTAATCAAAATCACATAGCCCAATCATGGGATCTGGTGCACGGCCTCAAAATCAGTGGCACCTAGCCAAATGTGGGGCCTAGCATATATGCGCAACCTCAATATTAATATAACTATTGCAGCATGAACCATGATCAAACTTAACTGATAACACGGCTCTACGACCCACATTAGTCAACAATCCGCTCAAGTCTCCATATGTCAACATTCACACAGAAACATGATCCAATTATATAACATGCAAGGACACCATAACATGTGAGATAACTTATCAAAAGTGCATAAAGAAAAAGATATAATATGCAGATGTAACAATCATCACTGTACAGTATGACTACGGATCAAGGCAACTATCTCAACATGGCAACAATATCCCTATCATATCTCAAACAGTTTGGCAGGTAGCCTGGACATGAATTATATCATGAATAATATCTCATGTAGCCGTATAAATGGAGAAAACATGATATCAAAGAAGCATCATAGCAATACAAGGCACATATAAGCCTAAGAACTACCTAGATCACGAATACCTCGAGGCATGCACACGCACCCATCACCTAGCACGTGTGTCACCCCTAACCCATCTCCAATATGATAGTTCTCAAGGATATGTACCCTCAAATCCAAATTTAGATATATTAGGTATATGTAACAAGAAAACTCAAATATCGAGCAAGCCAACTATTACTCTAGAAATGTCATCCCACGAAAGTTAACCTCCGAATGGCTCAAAACTAGCAAAAAGCAACTCAAAATATCAAATAACAACATAGGAAACAAACAAATAAAAAAGGTCGAATCATTAATCTATTGCTCAAAGTCAACCAAAAAGTCAACCCGGACCCTTACCTCGAAACGCTGTAAAAATTACAAATTTTGACAGCCCATTTGAATACGAGTCAAACCGTACTAATTTCACTCAAATTCGACTATGAATCGATTTTCAAAACTAAATAATTCAGTTTAGAGAAGTTTAGATAAAAACCCCAAATTTCTCTTTCTCTTTAAGAATCATCAATCAAATGCCAAAATGTAGATAGAATCAAGTCATGTAATCCAAATCGAGTCAAAAATAATTATGTCACGCCCCAACCTCGGGGAGTGCGACCGGCACTCAACCGAGTGAACCAGGTCGAGCAAGCCTATTAGACCTTCCCTACCCGACTCATTCATAATCCAAAAAGGGAATGCAACACCATTTGTTAAACAGGGGAGAGATCAGTTATATAAATAAATAAACGTTGCTAGTCCATTTTTCATTATATACATTATGCCATAGTTAAGTTTCCAAAATACAACTTAGTCCAGTAACCACTTTGATACCCATACACGACCTACATAAACGTCTACGGAGCCTCTAATGATACAAAAGACCAACATGACCATGCCGGCAACAAAGCCCTGGCTATACCTCAAAATGTGAAAACTTCTACAAAAGAAGGACAAATGACCCCAGGAGGAACTGGGGCTCACCAAGACTACTATGATGAGTGTGAGGGAGAGCACCACTATATGCGATCAGCTCTATCTGCGATTGAACCACCTACATACATTCAAAGATGTAGCGCCCCCGGCAAAAGGGACGTTTGTACTGTCAAATAGTACTAGTATGTAAGGCAAACACCAATTTTAGTAGAATGAACACTGAAACAAGGAGAAGGCAGTCATAATAATCAATAAGTGCTTCACAAAAATACACAGAAACACCAAGTAAGGATCACATAGTTTCCGATTCAATCTTTCCATCTTTTTAGGTTAATAAACTTTAGTGACAAATGCCACAACTCACAATGTTACCGTGCTTTTACACGGGGTCCGGTCTCGGCCCGACCGGCTAAGCCATCGCAAGTGAGACATATCCATATCCACAATGTAAATCAATAATTCAAACCTAAATGCCACCATGTGTACAGCATGGCGTCCGATCTCGGCCCGATCGGCTAAGCCATCTCACTTGAGACATAACCTCTTTCAATTGTTCACTCAATTCACATTTATTTCCCATCTTTTGTTACATGACACAAACAACCTCATTTATTAAGTAGTTCTTGGCACTTGGGAACATTTTACAATTCGAGTCTTTCCCTTTTTATCAGTTCAAATAACATCATCATTCATGTCGATAAGTATCATCACATAAGGCATTACACATATAAACGAAGGAACTTGGAAAATCATAATAACGTTCTCAAGTAGCATGATGACATGGTAAACATCTAAAACAATTAGGGAACATGAATCTTCCAACCCAACACACTAAGGCAAACAATTCTAGTATGATCAAGTCGGAACTTACACCAATTATTCGGACACCAGGAGTTCGATTCTAGGAAGAAGAGAGTTAGCCATACATACCTCAATTGCGCTTTTTCAGACTCTACAATTATCCGGAACCCTTAGCAACCTCAATCTATTTTAGCAATATACAAATTGAACCCAGAATTAGGAAAACATTCATGGTTCTAGCTTACTTTTTCCCCACACTATTTATCATACATGCATGCAAGATAAACCACCCTCATACCCATGAAGTATCACACTAGTACCCCATTATAGCTATGTTTGAAATTAAGAGATGGGGTGATGAAGTCTTACCCTTTTTGATGAAGAATTTGGTGCTCTACTTGAATATTTCCAAAGCTTTAAGTGATGATTGAAGATCAATTTGATGAAAACTAGGCCCTCCCTCTTGAACCAGCTCTCTCTCACTCTAGAAAAATCAGAAAATCAGCTCAAAATAGACCTAAGGTGTGTTTTAACGGATTAGGGGTCAGGTTTTAAATTAAGAAAAAGGGTGTCTCGATGCAGGTCTGCGGTCGCATATGCGGCGGCATAATGGTTATGCGGTCCGCAAAGTGACCGCATATATGGTCCTTAGGGGCCTAAACTTTTGGCCCATATATGCGACTAGTATGCGGTCTGCATATGTGTTTTGCGATCGCATAATGCACCACAGAAGTCCCTCCGCAGAAACCCAAGAGGAATTATGCGACTAATATGGGGTCCGCATATCGATTATGCGATCCCATAATCAATCGCAAAGCTGACCTCAAATTGGCCAAACTTTATGCTTCACTCTGCGGCCATTGTATCTTGGCGCCACGAAACCCCGAGTTTTTAGTTTAAATTTTTATGGGTCCTTACAAATTGCCCCAATCCATGTGGTGATAATACTCTCCAAAATCGCCCAAAGCCCAAGTTCCAAATCTCCAAATGTGATAAAATGAACAAACCTCAGACTAAATATAACCTGCCAGGGAAGTCACATCTATGACTGAAAACCCTCTTCCGCAGACGCGCATATTCTCCTTTAACCCCCTCATGCGAAAATGCCCCAATTCAGCACCTGACGCATTAAATTGCTTTGGGAGGTATAGTCACTCTTATATCCATATGTATGCTACCCATCCCGCAGCCTACATTATAACAAAATTAAGTCCTACTTGATCCTTGACTGAATGAGCTTAATTAGTAGAGTAGCACACTACGAGCAAGCCTATGGTACGTATTTTGTGGCATATGAATGTTATTTCTGAGAGTGAGTGGATTCTTTCTATCTTGAGTTTCTAATTGTTTTTAATTTTAGTGTGTGTGGAACTACTCTCTATTATTGTATGAGGGCACTTGACTCACGAAGGAAAAGTAATGTCGTTGACCTCTGTGTTAGATTAAGTAAGTGGGTTGTGAAAACTATGTGGTGCTTTTGAGTCAAATCTTTCTACGAGGATATTACAATATTATGCTTAATCCATTTTAAATATTCTTGGTGTGATAAGTTAGGAGAGTTGTTTAAAAGGGTCATGTCTTTATACAGTGTAGTTTGATTGCTCGAGGACGAGCAATGGTTAAAGTGTGAGGTGCTGATGGTAGGCTATAATTACGTGTTTTAGTCTCTTGTTGCACCCTAATTCACTGGACTTTACTTGTGTTGATCTTTAATTAGTTGTGTTTTGCACTTATTGTATGTTTTATGCCTTGCAGAAGTGATTGTGAGTTATGTAGATGTTGTGGAGCTAATTCGAGCTATTTGGAGCTTTGAAGTCTGAGTAAAAGCACATGGAATTAAGCTGGGATCGTGTTCGGGGGTCGAGGATCACGTATGGACATCACAAATCAAGTAAAAAGAAACACTCTGAGGAATTTTCACTACTGCGGCGCGTGGGACGCTGCATCAGTGTGTTTTGGTAGCTTGATGAACATTACATACTCCCTGATAAGCCCTACTATTGCTACGCATGGCGTGTCGCCCCATGCGGCGCGCATGTGCAATATTTATAGAGTTATTTTCCTATTTCGCTTAGGAAAGGGTGATTTTGTCTGGGCCCAAACCTACTTGGTATAAAGACATGAAAAAACATTATTTTATAGACTTTAGACATACTTTAGACCTAATGACGTTTATGAGGAGTTGAAAGAACACAAGAACAAGGATTGCATCATTCCTTTCTCACTCAAGACCCGAGTTTGGATCGAATTTATGTTTTCCTATACTTTAATTATATTTGTGATGAATTTCTCCATGTCTAGGGAGTAGTTTGGTCTAGGGTATGATGGATTTGGTATACTTATGATTGTTTGTGGATCATAACTCTAGTTTTATGTTACACCCAATGTTTCCGTGCGTGAAAGTACGCCGTAAGTAAATTGATGGAAGCTTGGAAATGAGATGTTACATCCCGCATTTTCGTATGTTAAAGTTTCGTTGTAAGTCAATTGACGTAAGTTGGGAAATGAGATTATTTTATGATTATAAGCATTATGCTATTTCAAACAAGTGATGAGTAAATTGGTGAAGGTGAGAGGGTAAGCAATTCGAAGAAAATGAATTTCGTTGCAGTTTGACATTTTGAGATAAAATACTATTTACCCTTAAAATTGGATAACAATTAAACTTGTAATGTGGTTTCAAGGACACATGATTCCACCTAATACAAATTTATAAAATTGAGGATGAGTAATAGAAATTAATAATAAAGTAAAGCAAACTAATGTTAGAATGGAACTCAGCCCTCGAGTTTGGACACCCTTGAACTGGTTGATGCAAGAACAATTAAAGTGTAACAAGTTGATGAACAATAGTGTAAACGAGAATGATAATTATATTGCTTTTGCGCCTGTCCACCGTGTGTTACAAATGATTAGCACTCCCCTTTATATAGTAGAGGAATTCCACTTATGGTATAATTATAATTACAAAAGGAAATCTCATGATTAGCTATTTAAAAGTTTCTGATCCGATCCATTCCGAGATTTATGCCATGATCCTCGACCAGTCACCGAAATTTATGCCATGATCCTCGACCAGTCACGGATACCTCGCCTTTCTATTATTATGTTATCTTCGATCTTTGCTCGATGTCTGAGTCATTTGGCTTCAATCGCTATTACCCTTGATCTCGACATGTACCTCAATTCTGAACTCGGTACCTTATCCTCGTGATTTAGTCTGTTCCGTTACGAGGCTGTCCTTCAATGCAACCTCCCAGTCTTAGTCAAATAGTAAAATCGGGTGGGCCTGGTTTTAACCGTATACAGATAGTCCCCTCGGTTTTTGGAGTGCAATGACAAGAAACGAATTGAGCCCTCCATTTTCTACCTTGACCTATCATGATGTCATCCTCGTGATGTAAATGACAGAAGTGACCAAAACGTCCCATCTGTATAGTTACTAAGGCATTAAATACACGCCAGTCGATGGTCAGCCACCTCCAGTTTTGAACCGTCGTAGTGAAATCTATAAATAGATCTTCTCTTCACTATTTCGAACTTTACTTTCAAATTACTTTTTCTGCCTTGTGAAAAGTTTGTTTCATTTATGCCTTATGAAAAATTTGTTCATAAGTTTGAGGCTTAGGCAATTTGATCGAAGCCGAAGTGTAGTTTTTATAATCGAGTGAATACTTCCTCGAACTCGGAGTGGGGTGACCCTTAGGTTTTAGTTGAGTGAGGATGATTTCTCGAACTCAAAATTAAAATGCCCCTTTAGGCTCTGGAATTAGGCCGCTACGGCCATAGTAAAAAGAATGGCTTTCTTCCCCTTTTCGGCTTTTATTGATTAATCTTATAAAATCTATTGTGCCTTAGCATGAAATAACGGATTTGCGCGAGAGTTCGAACAGTTCCGTACTCATTAGGGTTTTCAAGGGTTGATATTATCGAGACCATTTGTTTCATAATGCCTTAGCATAAAATAAAGAATTTGTTCGAGAGTTCGAACGACTTTGTACCCATTAGCGTTTTTGAGGGTTGATATTATCGAGACCATTTGTTTCATAATGCCTTAGCATAAAATAAAGAATTTGTTCGAGAGTTCGAACGACTTTGTACCCATTAGCGTTTTTGAGGGTTGATATTATCGGGACACTTAGTAATTCAGCCGAGGGTAGCCTTTTTAACCGGTTTATGAAAACATTTGAAGGCCTATTTTATAACAGAATTCGGACGTCTTCGAACCATGTTAATTTTGTTATAGCCTTTAGTTTGGGATTTTCCCCTTAGGCTTGTTTCCCTGTAATACTTCAAACTCGTTCGAAGTGTCAGTCCCCGAGTGGGGTAGCCGTGGCCTATAAAATCGAGGGTTGCCTTTTTAAGGTCTTACGATTTCGAGGTTTAGTAATTCGATCATGTCAATTTTTTGGATGACAGTCCCCGAGTATAGGGTAAATTATTTGAACTTCAGTTGTGATCGGCCCTTGAGCCAGTTTCCACAATAGATCATAAGTATGAAATTGTAAAGCCATGGAACATCTGGTCAGGAAAAATACTTCTTTTAATAGATTATACATGCGTACATGTTTTTCCATTAGGGCTCGAGTAATCTACATGGACACGATTCATTTTGATCGTTTGGTCCTTCACAAAATTTACCTATCTAGATCCTGTCAACATGAAGTATTTTCCTTGTAACTATCTGAGGGTGATGCCTCCCAGTATTTGAGGTTGATTGTAAAGGAACCTCGGATACTGCTGAATTACTCTAAGTATACTGAAGTTCTTCACTCGGTACTTTGGCGAACTTACGAATATTGCTATGTCTTATTTCATAGGCCCGGTTATCTATCCGCATGACTTTACTACATCTAAGTAGGTCATAATATACCATAATTCGTACCTCGATTTATCATTACTGATATCTACTACCAAACTCAAGCTTACATTCGTTGTTCGTCCCATATGTATAAATCTATGTCCTTTAATGCTTCCTCATGATTGTTCATCTTAAGAATGACGGCCTAATCTCACCTTATACTTTGTGACTTTTATCCATCCATTGTTGATTCACCATAATGTTGATATATCATCTACCATTGCTAACTTGATCTCTTATGTAGCACTTCCGCTAGGACTCACGTGATTGATCCACCTAAAAGAAATGTCACGACCCAAATCAAAGGGCCATGACGGGCACCCGGTGCCTTACTCAACCAAGTACCAACATAACGTATATTTATTATCACGTCATCATGGGTAAATGGGATAGAAGGGCTGTCATGAGATAACTAGAATAAAACACAAGGGAATACTAGATATAGAATGATCCAACATGATATAGAAACTTATACATGTGACATACAGGCCTATAAGGCCGACATGGTCATATGTACACTCAATACATAGGCCGACAAGGCCATACAAGTATCAGTACATATGGCATCTATCTACAAGTGTCTAAGAGTACATAAACATCATAAAGGTCGGGACAGGGTCCCGCCATACCAATCAATACATGTCCAAATCATGCTGACCAAATAGGTAACTCCAGAGCAAGTGGAGTGCACCAATACCTTCCGCTGAGCTGATAGCCTAATAGGATGACTGTCAACTGACTATCGAGACCTGCAGATATGAAACAAAGCGTCTCTAGGCAAAAGGAGCATTAGTACAAATAAAGTGCCGTGTATGTAAGACATGAAAGCGATATATATAAAACATGAATGAAACATGGAGTAAAAACTCAACTTGTAAGTCTGAATAGCTCTGTGAATCATGAAATTTATAATGTCATGCATATGCGCATAAATGTCATATCATGCATAGGTATATGCGTACATAACATCATCAAGCCTGTGAGGGAATCCCATCATATCATCTCGGCCTCTATGGGCGAAATCATCAACGTAGACCAGTTGATCATGTGGTGGTGCGTATATAACGCCATAACCTTTTCCCATACTCCATATACATATAATATATGCGTCTATAACGCCATCTAGTCATGGGACAATGTACATGTATAAATGAATGCAATGCATAATGAAGTAAGTCAATAAGATCTCTCAGAATGACATAAGATCATTATTCCTTCGGGTAAACTTTATCAACTCACATTTTTTTGAGACCCATGAACAAACGATATAATAATAAGACACATGGGGAATCAAGAACATTGGCACCCCTAATACTTATATGAATAGGTCATTTATGAAAGTTACGCGTTTGCTCATTTCATTTGTATCATATGTATAATGCCAAAAGAAAAAAAGAGATAGCTTTAACATACCTCAAGTCATCAATGCAACACAACAACAAGCTTACGACAACTAGCGCGCCAACCCTATAATAATGAAATACATGTACAACTTAGATGGCGCTAGTATATCACGTATCTCAAATGATAACTTGATTCAAAACTAAAACGGGCAACATTTCCCCTGATTTTACTGCTACCTCAAGCCTACTATAGGCGAGATACAAACACAATACAATACGCAACTCAAAAACAACCCAACTACAATTGGGGACCTTCAATACAACAAAAACCACAAATATACCATAACACACCCAATCAACAATTTATCAATTAGCCTGAAATTGCAACAACGAGCGACTAGCCTACTACCCTGCCACATGTGGCATTTCTCCGTGCCCGTTTATCCTTCCAAAGTCCATAAACCAGTAGCACCATAGGCCAACATGAGTGGACTACAAAACAGTCCATTAAAGTAAAATAAATCGAACTCACGGCTTCTGATAACCGTCCCTTGAGTTCTAACTATTAGAAATGAATGTATCAACCTTCCTTGATATTTAAAGCTTAAATACAGAAATTAGATGTTTTCTAATGTTATCGCTTCTTGATTTCGTACCCGGGATGTTAATCTTCTTTGAATCCCTAGAAGAGAGCTTATGGATATGTTTATGGATGTTCTATGGTCGTGTTATATGGAGAAATGAAGATAAATATGGCCTAAGACCTATGTATATCAACTTTGGAAATGTCAACGAGGTTCTAGCTTGGCACCCTAGCACTGGACCATCTTTCGAAGATTTGTTTTATCTGGATGTCGTATGAATGAACAGTTAAGTGCGATGGAAACTAAATTCCAAGACCATAAATTTTGTGTATAATATGTCCCAAAGACCTCATATAACACACGAAATGTATTCCTCAAAACGCTTACTCCTATCTACCTAAACCCTTGTCACTCTATGATACTTTACCTTGTGACTTACACCTATCTATTTATACTACTCGCAACCTTCCTTTAACTTGCTAGCACCAAATATTTCCTTTCGTGCCTTCTCAGTTGCCTTTAAATGTAAGCAATTACTTTTCCTGACCGTTCTGCCACTTGTTTAATGAGTACGTGGCATATCTTATTTCCCACAAATACTGGAATCTCCTATATTTCATATGATCTCAAATATCATTTTTGACTTCCCATTCATTAGTCACGATAGGTTCCACTTTCTTATGGAGTGCTTAGAATATTGTAGTGAGACTGTTGTTACAAGATCATTTATTCTTCAAGTTGCTATGATTAGGTTGAAGCCTTCTCCCTTATTTCCTCAGATCCTCTGACTCCTGTAAAGCTTCAAGCTTATTACATCATATAGCCGAAAAAATATTTGATGTTCTCATTCCTATAATTATCCGTAGTTACTTACCTCCACGCCCTTATACTCTTAGGGTTGGTTCTTAACTGAAATTTTGACTATCTCCCCGGTGGCACTTTCTTTTATTTACATAACACTTATACGTTACCTTTAACTACTACAAGTCCTATCTGAATATTTTTCAAGAATCACAACGTCATATCTACGAGACTGAATTCCCTATGTTGGGTTCACTATGTTTATCTTGCACAATCTGTTGATTTGTCTGTAACCTCTTGTCTAGCCA
>AWOL01S0002688.1:33440-50182 GCA_000715115.1 Nicotiana otophora | reverse complement strand
GAGCTTTAAAATCATTAAGATTTTATGTTTTATGAATTATTTGTTAAAACATAGTTTTCAAATTTGTAAGATCCTGTCCATATGAGATTATGTGTTGGGGAAACTTTGTGCTTTACTTATCTATCTTCTATATACTATATTAAAAACACGAAACCCTTTAGCAAAATGTCGTTCACCTTTTTTACCCCTTAAAATAAATTTTATCTTAGACAAAATCGTAATTTTATGTTTTTTCTAATATTTAAAAATTTAAAATCAACTAAAACTTTATCTATTAAAACTTCTATATTAAAATATTATGTAAGAAGTCCTCAAATTTAGATTATTAAAATCATCTAAATTTTTTCCTTGTATAGATTAAAGTCCTAATATTTAGAACCAAATATAAAAAGTAAGAACTGAAAACTTAGATATCTTGCCACTAACCATTAGATTTGAATTCAAGTTATTAAAGGAAAAAATTAAAGAACTACTACTATTTTTCTTTACTTGGCGAAAAGAACTACTATTATTGATTTTCTAAAGTGAAGCTAGATGAGGAGTTGGGATTAAAACAAGCCAAGAAACGACAAACNAGAGCTTTAAAATCATTAAGATTTTATGTTTTATGAATTATTTGTTAAAACATAGTTTTCAAATATGTAAGATCCTGTCCATATGAGATTATGTGTTGGGGAAACTTTGTGCTTTACTTATCTATTTTCTATATACTATATTAAAAGCACGAAACCCTTTAGCGAAATGTCGTTCACCTTTTTTACCTCTTAAAATAAATTTTATCTTAGACAAAATCGTAATTTTATGTTTTTTCTAATATTTAAAAATTTAAAATCAACTAAAACTTTATCTATTAAAACTTCTATATTAAAATATTATGTAAGAAGTCCTCAAATTTAGATTATTAAAATCATCTAAATTTTTTCCTTGTATAGATTAAAGTCCTAATATTTAGAACCAAATATAAAAAGTAAGAACTGAAAACTTAAATATCTTGCCACTAACCATTAGATTTGAATTCCAGTTATTAAAGGAAAAAATTAAAGAACTACTACTATTTTTCTTTACTTGGGAAAAGAACTACTATTATTGATTTTCTAAAGTGAAGCTAGATGAGGAATTGGGATTAAAACAAGCCAAGAAACGACAAATATGAGGGATTTAATTTCTATCTATTAATTAAGAGGCTTTTGATAGGTACAAAGATGGTGAATTTATTAGTAATATAAACTATTAATTATTTTAATAATATGAACTCCAACCAAACAAATATTTGGTCAATCTTTTGATGATGGACGACTACAATTACGGATTAATTAGTACTGAAGTTGATCTAATTAATAAACTCACAAAGTTTACTAACAAAATTAACTTAGAGTTGCTTGAATAATATATGTCACCAAAAATTCACCCATGAAAAGATAATATATAAATATCCTATTAAAGTTTCATTACACTTTTCTCCTAAATTAATTATTTAAACCATTGCATACACGTAAATTTATATAACTATTTTCCTAAAAGTATAATTCAATCCTAAAGTTGTTTACCTGTAAAACGGTACAGTTGAATTTATACGTGGTTTCTAGACAAGTGAATTAATTTGATCCTGAAATAATACAATAATTGAATAGATATGCAATACTTGCCTTGAGATGAAAATGAAATAGCAGGAACAATAGTTCCGGGAGCAGAGCTTCCGGGCACAACAACAACGAAATCAAAAAGCAAGAAGATAAAATTTATAAAGCTTTGAATAAAATATAACGTAAGTTTGTCAGAAAATTTGTATCCTTTACAATGATAATAAAGCTTACTATTTATAACTGCACCTAGGGAACAAAGTCCTTGAATCATGCCCTTCTTTAATATCAATTATGAGTGCCATTGAAGAATGTGTAACGGTGAGCATGAATGACAAATTCTTTGTAACGGACAGTGTACTAAATATTGTAGAATATTCTCCATTAAATGCTACCGAGTGGCATGCATTTATTGCATCTTTATGAGCATCATTCTTTCCGATAACAAATGGAACAATTGTCTTCGATTTTAGCTATCCTCTGCCTTCGGTTCCACGCATCACTCTCTTATGCAATTACTTAACATAACATATTTTACCCTATACAGATAGTCCCCTGATTTCCGGTGACATAAGTTTGTGTTACCGGGAAGTTGGTAGAAATATTCTTTTTGGCGGAAATTTCTCTGACCCCATCTGAAAAGCTTCTGACGGTTGATTAGACGCACATCTCTCCGCATTTAATGCCCCGAACATGCATCATCCCACGATTCAACATAACTTTTACCGGTTATCGAGGTAATTATGATCACGAATTTAGCCGCCTAAACCTTTACTTATACGCATCAGTCCCCTTTATTCACACCCCATAATTCTCCAAACTCCCTCAAACTCTCTTCATTCATTTTGCACCCTGTTTTTCAACTTTTCTTTAATTTCCTTCATAAGAGAAAAACTTTTCCTTCTTCTCTAACATATAATGGCTTCTTTTGCAAAAAATCTCAGTTCTTCTAAGAACAAGAATAAAGCCTATGAAGCCGCTCCTCCTACAATGATCACTATCATCCGCAGAAGTCTTGTCACAACTAAAGACTTGGAAGAGAAACTTTCTTCTGCTAGCACTCGTACATGGGCTGTTAGCAGATATCCTTCTTCCATCCTTCCTTCCAGTATTCCTGCTGTGAAGGAAGATTGTCATTGCCAGGATTTAGACATTATTACTCCTGATATGGCGGAGCGAGTAACCTTACCCAAGAAGGTTTTACGTACTTCTATACGTATCCCTTCACTTTGGAGATATTTTCTCTTAGTGGAGAGCTTGACTACGTTATTGTGGAGTTTTGCCTTCGCTACCAAGTATGTTTGGCACAGGTAAGTCCCTCCGTATGGAGGACTATTGCTTGCCTTCGACGCCTGTGCCAAGAACGAGGGAGGAGCTATCTCTAGCTCACGTGATAAACCTTTATTCCCCCAGGATCTTCCGTGGGGGGATGATTAACTTCAGCAAGCAGGGCCATCATGCATTTATATCTAGCATGGATGATGATAACGACTGTGCGTGGATGGAACAGTTTGTTTTAGTTTCCACTAGTGACATTATTCTGGCCTCGACTCCATCTTTCCCGGAATTGTGGAACCGACTTGNATGATAACGACCGTGCGTGGATGGACCAGTTTGTTTCAGTTTCCACCAGTGACATTATTCTGGCCTCGACTCCGTTTTTCCCGGAATTGTGGAACCGCACTCATAAGTATATAGTTTGCTTTTGCTTCTGTTAGAGACCATTCCTCGTCATTAATAACTTTTCTCTCTTTACATGTATCACCGACTCGGTGGGTTCTCCCTAGGGTTGAGGGCTTGGACCAATGGGTTCAAAAAATTTTGTACGTCACTATGCCCGAAACCCGCACGTGGAAAAAGCTGTCCTTGAAATATGGGTGAAAGGGAAAGAATCATGGTAATTTTAACTCATCTTGTACTTATCTTTTCTTATGAGAAAGTTGTGCGACTCTTCTCTCTTGTTGAATATAGGTCTTCCCTAGGGCTCAGTTGTCGTCCCCGAGGAGGATGTTTTGATCGATCCTGCTGATGCGTCATGACTGCTGCAGAAGGCTTTTTCACATACAGGTGTCTCAGGGCCTGCTTCTGGTGCAAGTGCTTCTTCTCGGAGTCCCCAGCCGGAGAACAAGCAACCAAAAAGAAGGCATTCCTCCACGCCCGGGGAAAAAAAAAAGAGGGCAAACAATGTTGCCCCCGAGTCATCTCCGAAAGTCGTGGTGACGAGCCCTCCGCCCGGGCCAGCTGTAGATACCGTGATGATTGACGATGATGGATAAGTTAGCGAGGAAGGAGCTTCTCTACTTAGAAGATGACGACCTTCCTCAATTCAACATACTGCTCAATCTGTTGAGTTAGTTACACCAACGGAGGACGATACCTCGGCGCTCTAGGGGGAGTTTGAAATGGTGAAAAATGCCAACTTCCATTTTCGGATCCTAGTCGCTGTGCCTGGTACTGTGGGGCTGACTTGTTGAGTACCGGGTCCCTACCGTCTTCGGTTGACGAGCAACCAACAACCAGCACTGCGTTTGTCGCAACTGCTTCTCACCCTTCATCACCATCAGCTTCATCTCCTTCTTCGCCAACTCTTCCACCAGCAAATGCTACACCATCTCCACCGGCCACATCTGTCCGAGAAGAGGATATTCCTCTCCCCCAGCCCCTAGTTCACGAAAATTTGGGGAAAAATTATGCTGCCCCCTCGAAAGATCCACAAAGGAGGAAGGGCGTTACTCTCTCGGTCTCCACCAGATGCAACTTGCTATCCCGACTGGTGGAACTTGCTAACTATCTGAAGCCTTTGGCTTCAGAAAAAAATTAGGAAAATATACAAGCTCACTCGGGAGAGTGCTTGTTGAACAATACCATGCACAACGCCGCAATGGTACATATTTCATTTCCTTTATCATTTCTCCTGTCTTTGATTTAGTAATAGCTTAAGTTCGCCTTCCTTGTTTTGCAGGCCAATTTCCTTGCTTCCGAGGGCCTCTAAAGGTTGATTCGGGAAAAAGAAGAACTTACCTCTGGGTGGGATCAGCTTTTGGCCGAGCGGGACCAAACTGCTACTCGCCTCTCAAAACTGGAAGCCAAAGCTGCTGAGGCCGTTGTGTTGGAGGCTCATTTGCAGCAAACCGAGCAAGAAGTGGAAATCCTTAGCCAAGATATTGCCTCGCTGAGGCTTCAATTAAAGAGGCCAAGGCCAAATGGGCTGAAGTCCATAGTGTTGTTCTTACTGCATCCGATCGCGAGGCTGCCTCCGCTGAGAGATTGACCAACTTGGAAGCAGCCTTGAACTCCAAAACTGAAGAGCTTGCTGCTGCGGGGGTGAAATATGACCAATTGGAGGAGAAGTATATGAAGACCATTGAGCATAATAGAATTTTTAGCTCTACTGTCCGCGAACTCGACGTTAGCCTTAAGTCCATTAGATTCGCCCGGGAAAACCTTTCTGCCGAGGTTATCCAACTTAAAGAAGAACTCAAATGCCGAGAGGCTTCCCTCGTTGTTGAAAAACCATATGTTATGTACAACATGAGGAGAAAACCCTTGGAAGAGGCTAAAGCGGACGTCATTGACTTTGATGTCAAAATCGCTAAAGCCCGTGAGCTAGAGTCAGCTACCAAAAGGGGTCTCCCGGCAGGGCCTGCTGCTTTCGATTCTTCTGGTTCCGGTTCCGAATCCTCGAAAACTGAAGAGGAACCGGAGGGCAAAGATGTTGAAGGCCAAACTAATGAGGGTCAAGATATTGAGCCATCAGCGGATCTATCCACTTCCCTTGGGGGCGCGGACGCTTCTCTTCCTCCGAGTTTCAGAGATGCAACAGTTTAGCTTTTTCTTTCTCTTCCCAACTTTTGTACCTGTGCCGTTTTGGCACATTTGTTGTGAATAAAAACATCTTCTACTCAAGTATTGCATGAGTCTTTCTGAGTTCTTTTGTTTGAACATTTATGCAAGTTTTAATCTTTGGATTCTTTCTTGCTTAAGTGTTTTGAGCATGTTTTACTGTTTACGTCTGATTATGTAAGGCCTTGGGTGTATTTTCCCCCAAAGCATTTGGATTTCGGGCAGAAGTTATTCCGAAATCAACCCTTTATCGAGAGAGTTTTTATAAGAGAGGGCACTTTTATATTTACGGTGCTCATGAAGAGGACGTCTCCTGTTCATTACGACACTAGCATTTGCAGTACTTGTTTAACTTTTAAATGACAAAATCAATTCATCGTTCAGACAAGAAACACGATAGAAATAAAAGGACTTTACTTTATTCCTTCTATTTTCAAAAAGTGCATAAACATTCATTCTGCTAAAAAGAAATTACCATTTCTTGTGGCTAACTTATACAACTTGTTTCTACAGGGCTGGCTGGGCAATCCTTGGTCCCAATGATATAACTGTGTTTTCAGTTTTCATATTTCGATCGACGTGGCAGTCATTGTTTCCGTATCTTTATATCGTTCCCCCCCGTGTTTGAATGTGAAGAATGCAAATTGGAACACTGAAAGTTTTGCACTTTTGAGGACTCCACTAATGAATTGCTAGATAATCTTCAGTTCGGTAACAAACTTCACTTCCCCTTGGGAATTTATGCTATCTATTCAAAGACTATCTAACAATCCCCTAGTGGTTTGCACTTGTGAACGGTCGAGTAACCTTTGCTTGATAGCAAATTTAATTTCCCGGTGAAAATTTTGCTATCGAGCCAAAGATTATCTAACTGCTCCGGAGTGGTTCTTCGCTTGTGTGCCTTGCTATTAAAGGTCTTATTGTTGCTGTTGAAAACTTCTTCGTAGTATGCTTTCCGTTGCTGCCTCATTAAAAACCTTGCCAGAAAATTCCATTTGGGACAAAAACTGGACGAAGGGAAAAAGAGTGTAGCACATACTTTCAGTACATGTGATGTTCGTCAACAATAATATCTCTTGAGGTGTGCCACATTCTAGTTACTTGGCAACTTTTCTCCATCCTGATTCTCCAACTCGTATGAACCTTTCCCGGTGACAGCTGAAACCCGATAGGGGCCTTTCTAGGTTGGATCTAGCTTCCCTGCATTGAGTTCTCGGGTGTTTTGAGTTACGTTCTTTAGAACCAAGTCTCCCACTTTGAAATAACGGAGATTGACTCTTCGATTATAATATCTTTCCATTCTTTGCTTTTGGGCCGCCATTCTTATATGCGCTAAGTCACTGCATTCATCGAGTAGCTCCAAGTTGACTAATATCTCTTCGTTGTTAGTATCTTCACTTGCCTGGAAATATCTCAAGGTAGCTCTCCTACTTCCACCGGGATTAAGGCTTCTACTCCGTACACAAGGGAGAAAGGAGTTTCTCCTGTGTTTGATTTAGCCGTTGTTCGGTACTCCCATAGCACTACAGGATGTTCCTCAGGCCATTTACCTTTAGCCACTTCCAACCTCTTTTTGAGATTTTGTATAATCACTTTGTTCGTTGATTCCTCTTGACCATTTGCGCTCGGATGATAGGGCGAAGACATGATTCTTTTGATTTCAAGTCTTCAAAGAACTTTGTGATCTTTGCGCTTATAAACTGTGGCCCGTTATCACAGACTATCTCTTTTGGTATTCCAAATCTGCAAATTATGTTCTCCCACAGAAAAGCAACCACCTAACGTTCGCCGATCTTCTGATAAGGACATGCTTCAACCCACTTAGAAATATATTCAGTTAAAATTAAAATAAATCTTACATTACCAGGGTCCGACGGCAGTGGTCCGACAATATCCATTCCCCACTTCGTGAACGGCCATGGATATAGAACTGAGTGTAATGGTTCTGCTGGTTGATGTATCAGTGGTGCATAGCATTGACACTTATCGCATTTTTGCACGAAAGCTTTGGCGTCTTATTCCATTGGAGGCCAATAGTATCCTGCCCTTACCAGTTTTAGTACTAAGGAATCTGCGCCCGAGTGATTTCCACATATCTCTTCATGGACTTCTCGCATAACATAATTAGCTTCGGACGCTCCCAAGCATCGGACCAGCGGACCTTGGGAAGATTTCCTTTATAGTTGGCCTCCTTTGAAGCTATATCGTGCTGCTTTGACGTGCAACACCAGGGATGCCTTGGAGTTTTCGGGCAACTTCCCATGCTCGAGATAATCGATGATCGCATTACTCCAGTCCCAGACCAAATTAGTCGTATTTACCTCATAGTAGCTATCTGCGTCCAGAACTGACTGCATGAGCTGTACTACCGTCCCGGAATCTAATCCTTTCATTTTCGTTGATGAACCGAGGTTAGCTAATGCATCCGCTTATGCATTTTCTTCTCTCGGGATATGAGTAATCGACCACTGCTGGAATCGAGCAAGCAGAGCTTGAACCTTCACTACGTATTGTTGCATGCACTCCTCTTTGTTTTCGAAGATCCCGTAGATATGATTTACCACCAGCTGGGAGTCGCATTTGATTTCTATGACCTTAGAATCTAGTCCCTTGGCCAATTCGAGTCCTACAATCAAAGCTTCATACTTAGCTTCGTTGTTAGTCAAAGGACCGTTCTTATGGCTTGACTTAGGGTTTCTCCCGAAGGCATGGTTAATATTATGCCAAGCCCGGACCCCTTTACGTTGGAAGCTCCGTATGTAAATAAGGTGCAAACTCCCGATGTCGATTCTGACACCATCACTGCTTCTTTGGTTGCTAGAGGCAGCAATTCCGGACTGAAATCGGCCACAAAGTCGGCAAAAACTTGTGACTTAATCGCAGTCCTAGGTTTATATTCTATGTCAAATTCACTCATTTCGACGACCCATTTGGCTAACTTACCAGAGAGTTCGGGTTTGTGAAGGATATTCCGCAGGGGAAAGGTGGTCACCACAACAATCGAGTGACATTGGAAGTAAGGCCTCAGCTTCCAAGCGGTGACTACGAGAGCTAAGGCCAGCTTCTCCAAATGCGGGTAGTGAGTTTTTTCTCCCATTAAAATTCTGCTAACATAATAAATGGGAGATTGTGTACATTTGTTCTCATGGACTAAAACAACAATTATCGCTACCTCCAAGACTGCTAGGTAGATTAACGATTTTTCACCTTCCCCCAGCTTTGATAATAATGGAGAACTTGACAAGTACCTTTTCAAATCCCTCAAAGCATACTGGCATTCCGGGGTCCATTCAAAGTTGTTTTTCTTTTTGAGCAGCGTGAAGAAATGGTGGCATTTATCTGATGACCGGGAAATGAACCCGCTCAAAGAGGCCAATCTCCCTATGAGCCTTTGAACCTTTTTTACGCTTAATAGCTGGTCCGGGATGTCTTTGATAGCTTTGATCTTATCGGGGTTTACCTCAATCCCCCCTTCGTGACACCAGAAATCCTAGGAACTTGCCAGAGCTGACCCCGAACGCGCTCTTTTCGGGGTTAAGCTTCATGTTATGCTTCCTTAGGATGTCAAAAGTTTCTTGCAGATGCTTAAGATGATCACCTGCATTCAAAGAATTAACAATCATATCGTCTATATAAACTTCCATAGTTTTCCCTGTCTGTTTTTAAACATCTTATTTACGAGTCGTTGATAAGTGGCTCCGGCATTCTTTAGCCCGAAGGGCATCATATTATAGCAATATGTGCCAAAATTGGTTATGAACGAAGTTTTTTCCTTATCCTCCAGGTTCATCTCAATTTGGTTGTACTCGAAATAAGCATCGAGGAAACTTATTAACTCGTGCCCGGCTGTCGCATTAATCATTTAATCGATGTTTGGCAGTGGGAACGAGTCCTTTGGGCACACCTTATTCAAGTCCTTATAATCTACACACAAGCAAAATTTATTGTTCTTCTTGGTAACTACTACTATGTTAGCTAGCCAGTCTGGATACTTTACCTCTCGGATCAAACCGATATCAAGTAGGTGAGTTACTTCTTCTTTGGCGAATTTATTTATGGCCTTTGCAATAGGGCATTTATTTTGTCTTACCGGAGGGATGCCGGGATCCAAGCTTAACTTGTGTATGACCACTTTCGTCGGGATACCTGTCATATCCGCATGCGACCACGCAAAACAATAGGCATTAAATTTAAGAAATTCAATAAACCCAAACCTGGGCTCGGGGTGCAGTCCTGTTCTCAAGTGGAATTTCCTCTCCAGGAACTTTTCAAATAAGGTGACTTGCTCAAGCTCTTCTGATGTGGACTTTGTTGCGTCCGCCTCTTCTAGTACCTGGAAGTATCTTGGCACCTGATAAGATTCTGACGCTTCTTCCCCTGGTTAACTTCACTTGATTCGAGAGCAGGCGTTAGTTCTTGTAACTGGTATGACGCATGCTCCTTCCCTTTGCTACTGGAGACCGAAATATCATTCATCTCCCTTGCCGCCGATTGATCACCCTTAATCTGCTTAATCCCTTCGGTAGTTGGGAATTTCAGTAATTGATGATACGTTGAAGGCACGAATTTTATCTCGTGCAACCATGGTCTTCCCAGAATAATGTTATAACCTATATCACCATCCATAACTTTTAAAAGGATCGTCTTCATCACCCCATCAACATTCGTGGGCAGCAGGATCTCTCCTTGGGTTGTCACGCTTGCGAGGTTGAATCCGGCTAGGAGTTTTGTAGCCGAAATGATGCTTCCGGTAAGTTTGGCTTGCTCCAATACCCTCTATTATATGATATTGGCTGAATTTCCTAGATCCACCAGAACACGTTTGATTTAAAAATCTAGTACATTTAAAGAAATTACCAATGCATCGTTGTGCGGTAGCAATAGTCCATCTGTGTCCTCCTCCGTGAAAGTGATGTCGTCGTCAGCGACTTCCCAGAGACTCTTGCTATGAGTTACCGATACCTTTATCTTCTTTGCTACCGAGAAGGTAACCCCGTTGATCTCGTTCCCCCCGAAGATCATGTTGATCGTCTGGCACAGGGGATCTTCTCCTGTTTTCGAGGGCTCCGCATTATCACGGTTGCGACCGTAATTGTTCTTGGCAGGGTCACTTAAGAATTCCCTGAGATGGCCATTTTTCAGTAGTGTCGCCACCTCTTTACGCACATGTTGGCAGTCCCCAGTCCGATAGCCACTAGTCCCACGGTATTCACACCACAAATTGGGGTCCCTCTGGTTGGGATCAGACCTCATCAGTTTCGGGAACCGTGCTTCTTTAATGTTCCTCATAGTCGATACCAACTCTACTACACTGACGTTGAAGTTGTATTATGATATCCTAGGATATGATGTGACGTTTCGTTGTCCTGCAATGATCTGTTGTTCCGACCGCAAGCAGTTCTTCTTTCGGTAATGAACCTGTATGCAGACCGAAAACCTCTTCCACGTCCTTATTCGTAGGGCAAAAATCGTCCCCTCGAAGACCGTCTATCTGTGTCGAAATCATCTTTTGATTTTTCTTTATTCTTCTCCCGACCTTTTGCCGACGCCGGAAAGCCAATCTGATCATCTTCAATCCTTATCTTGGACTCGTACCAATTGTGAACATCTACCCAAGTCATCGCTTGGAACTCAAACACGCTTTCCTTCAAGTTCCAGGAAACATCAGAACTTCTCGGATTTAGACCTTTGGTGAATGCTTCAACTGCCCATTTATCTGGATTAGTCGGGAGCAACATTCTTTCCTTTTGGAACCGGGTGACGAATTCTTGTAGCAACTCCTACTCTCCTTGTGCAATTATGAATATGTCGGCCTTTTGGGCCTGCACCTTTATGGCCCCGACATGGGCCTGAATAAAAGAATACATGAGCATCTCAAAGGAATCTATGGAATGCTCGGGTAACAACGAATACAACGTCAAGTCCCCTCTCGTGAGAGTCTCTCCAAATTTCTTCAGCAAAACAGATTCAATCTCGTGGGGAAATAAATCCTTCCCCTTCACCGCCATTGTATAGGTGGTAATATGCTCATGAGGGTCTGAAGTCTCATTATATTTCGGCACGTCGGGCATTTTAAACTGCTTCGGGATTAATTCTGGTGCCGCGCTTGGTTTGTACGGAAACTGAGTATATTTCTTTGAGTCCGGCCCTTTTAGCACTGGCGGTGCACCTAGGATTTGGTTCATGCGGGCGTTCACTTTTCTCAAAACCGTAAGAGTTCACTTTTGAAGGGATCACTCTTGTTGTTGTGACCGGAACCGCTCCCTCCGGCCCTATCGAAGCCAACCTCGCCCCTCGGGGTATTGTTGTCGACCCTCTGCGTTGTTTGATTCGAGGGAGCACTGGGAGGAGCTGGACCTTGTCCTTTTGCGTTATCAGAAGCACTCGACAATGCCCGCTTTAGTTCCGTCATAACCTTATCCTGCTATGTGAGATGGCCTAGAATGACATCCTGTTGCTCCTGCAGAACCCTTGCCGCTTCAACAGCATGCTCCTCTTCAGCATCATCGGGAGTCGCCTCCCTCATATGTCATGGGTACCGCCTGCCGTGGACCAGCGTGGCATCATTTCCCTCATTGCGGGCATCACTGATTGAATCCTCGTGCTGAGGCTGGTCTCATTGGGCTTCAAGATTGTGTGTGTTATTAACACCATTATCTGCCATTTTCTATGATTTTTTGCTAAGAACAAATAATCAAAACATGTTAATAAAAGAGGCAAAGACCAACTTAATTACATGACTGTCTAGGCCCCACAGTGGGCGCCAAAATTGTTTACCCATAAAATGGTACAATTGAATTTATACATGATTCTAGATAAGTGAATTAATTTGATTCTGAAATAATATAAGAATTGAAAAAATATGCAATACTTAGCCTTGAGATAAAAATGAAATAGCAGGAACAATAGTTCCGGGAGCAGAGCTTCCGGGCACAATAACAACGAAGTCAAAAAGCAAGAAGAGAAAATTGTATAAAGCTTAGAATAGATTATAACATAAGTTTGCTAGAAAATTCATGTCCTTTACAATGATAACAGAGTTCACTATTTATAGTTGCACCTAGGGAACAAGGTCCTAAGATCATGCTCTTCTTTAATATTAATTATAAGGGCCATTGAAGAATGTATAACGGTGATCATGAATGAAAAATTCTATGTAACGGGCAGTGTACTAAATGCTGTAGAATATTCTTCATTAAATACTACTAGGTGGAAGGCATTTATTACATCTTTATGAGCATCATTCTTTACGGTAACAAATGGAACAACTGTCTTCGGTTTCAGCTATCCTCTGCCTTCGCTTTCATGTGTCACTCTTTTATGCAATTACTTAACATAACATATTTTACCTTATACAAAAGTATAGGCCATGTTTTTGACTACCTATTAGTCTAATCCTGTAAAGACCCGACCGATCGTTTTGCTTTTTAGATCCCCATTCCCCTAATAAAGACTCCCCGTACGTGCCTTTACTATTTTATGACTTGCGGGGATGGTTGGTTCAGGGTTGAAAGGGTTCGGATTGAAATCGAAACACTTAATTCCTTAAGAGTAGCCCATAATGACCATGTTTGACTTGAGTTAACATTTTGAGTAAACGACCTCGAAACCGAGATTTAACGGTCCCAATAGGTTTGTATGATGATTTTGGACTTGGGCGTGTATTCGGATCGGGTTTCGGATGACCCGGGAGTGTTTAGGTGCTTAATGTTGAAAGTTAGCGCATTGAAGGTGTTTCATGTTCTTTAAGTTTGGTTTGGTGTTATCGGGGTCGCAAAATTTGGCGTCATTCCAGTTGATTTGATAGGAATAAGACGCGCGAATGTATTTCTAGAAATTCTTGAGTTTCATGATTGAATTCATGTATTTTGGCATCCGATTCATGATTCTAGATGTTATTTCGGTGTTTTATTTGTGCGAGTGAGTTCGTATGATATGTTTAGACTTGTGTGGATGTTTGGTGTGGAGCCCCGGGGGCTCGGGTGAGTTCGAGCATGTTCGGAGTGTTAGAGGAACTTTAGTTTTCTGGTTTCTGGTCGGGTGCTGTAAGACTCGCAAATGCGAGGTTTTGTTCACATTTGTGACCCTCGCTTTTGCGAGGAGGGTTTCTCATTTGCGAGGAAGGGGAAAACACTGAGGGTTTCTCATTTGCGAGGAAGGGGAAAACACTGAGGGGTTCGCATTTGCGAACATTTTTCTGCTTTTGCGAGTTGCCGATGTTCGCATTTGCGAACTTTTTGGTCGAAATTGCGACCTTGGAAGATATGGCCAGTCTTCGCATTTGTGATGCATTTGTCGTATTTGCGAACGAGATGTCACAAATGCGACATTTGCGACTGGTGCAAGGGCCTTGTTATTACGCGACTTAGCTTCATTTCCCACTTGGTCTTAGGCGATTTTTGAGAGCATTTTGTTGGGGAATTTCATCAACATCAAGAGGTAAGTGATCCCCATCGATTCCTTAGCTAAATATGCAAATTATATGTAGATTTAACATGGAAAAATTGTGAAATTAGTGAGATTTTGTGAAGAAACTAGGGTTTAGGTAAAATTGGGATTTGATGGTGGAAATTGGGTATATATTTGTGTTCGAGAGGTCATGAGTAACAATAATCTTCAAAAATATCTGGAATCCGGCACATGGGCCCGGGGGTGAATTTTAAGAATCTTCAAATTTGGGTTGGGTAATTACTCTAATAGCTAAATTATGAATTTTTGAGTATATATTGATGAATTTATATAATATTTGGCTATCTTAGGATTGTTCGGCATCGACTTGAGGCTTTAGAGTGAAGCTGTGGACCAGAGAGTGAGCTTTGGGATAGGGTAAGTCTCTTGCCTAACCTTGTAAGAGAGAATTTACCCCATAAGTGTTTTAGATTACTATTTGCTACAAATTGTTGGTGCTACTTACGAACGAAGTGACGAGATTCCGTGCGTAGCTAAAATTCATGCTTATGTCCGGGTAGTTTTATGATTTTATCATGTAATACTTGTATTATTTGCAATCTACTTGTTAATTTAAGTGCTTAAATTATATTGAAACTTGAAAAAGGATTCGTAAATGTAACGACCCGGCCGATCGTTTTGAAAGTAATAGCCTCGATCCCCTATTTACTGCTTCTCCCATATCTATTTCTGCTATTGTGACTTGCCGGGAGGATTCGTTTTAGTTTTTAGCGTATTTTGGGACACTTAGTCCCTAAAACGGGAGCTTAAGTCTTAGAATTGTGACCATAGTCGGAACTGTGCGAAGATGACTCCGGAATGGAGTTCTGTCGGTTCCGTTAGACCCGTTAAGTGATTTTGGACTTAGGGGCATGTCCGAATTGTGTTTTGGAGGTCCGTAGCTTATTTAGGCTTGAATTAGTGAAAGTCGAATTTTTGGAGTTTTGGACCGGTAGTGGAAATTTTGATATCGGGGTCGGATTCCGATTCTGGAAGTTGGAGTAGGTCCGTAATGTTGAATATGACTTGTGTGCAAAATTTGGAGTCAATCGGACGTTGTTTGATAGGTTTCGGCATCGTTTGTAGAATTTTGAAATTTCAAGTTCTTTAAGTTTGAGTTGGAGGGTAATTCGTGATTTTAGTGTTGTTTAATGTGATTTGAGGGCTCGACTACGTTTGTATGGTATTTTAGGATTGGTCGGTATGTTTGGAGTTTTGGACCGGTAGTTGAAATTTTGATATCGGGGTCGGATTCCGATTCTGGAAGTTGGAGTAGGTCCGTAATGTTGAATATGACTTGTGTGCAAAATTTGGAGTCAATCGGACGTTGTTTGATAGGTTTCGGCATCGTTTGTAGAATTTTGAAATTTCAAGTTCTTTAAGTTTGAGTTGGAGGGTAATTCGTGATTTTAGTGTTGTTTAATGTGATTTGAGGGCTCGACTACGTTTGTATGGTATTTTAGGATTGGTCGGTATGTTTGGTTGAGGTCCCGGGGGCCTCGGGCGTGTTTCGGATGCTCAACGGGTCATTTTTGGACTAAGGAGTTGGCAGTTTTTGCTGGTATTCTGCATTTGGTTTCCTTCATCGTGATCGTGTGAGAAGGCTCGCGATCGCGTAGAGTAATTGAGAGACCAATTGGGTTATCTCTTCTCGTTCGCCAAGAATGGGACGCGATCGCGTAGGTTCGTCAGGTTATGCATCGCGAACGCATGGGCTAGGCCGCATTCGCGAAGAAGAAATAAGGCAGCAATGGAATTGGGTGTTGTTCTTCGTGATCGCGTGAGGTTAGTTGCGATCGCGTAAGTCTGAGGAGATATTTCATCGCGTTCGCGTGGAGTGTTACACATTCGCGTAGAGTAAAATAATGGGGCATCGAAGTTATTCTTCACGATCGCGAGGGTGTTTCCGCGATCGCGATTAAGGAATCACTGGGCAGTGTTAAAGTCTCCAAAAATGGGGGTTTAATTTAATTGGGAAAACGGGGGATTAAGGGTGTTGATTTCATCATTTAATTTCGGATTTTGGAGTTGAAATTGGGAAAGATTTGGAAGAAACTTCTTCAACAAAGATTTCGAGTTTTGAAAGGGGATTTGTGGTTGGATTTGAATAATTTTTATATGGTTAGACTCGTGAGTGAATGAGTGTTCGTATTTTGTGACTTTTACCTGATTCAGAGACGTGGGCCCCACGAGCGATTTTTGCGTTAATTTCAGATTATTTGTTAAAGTGTTGATTTCATTAATTAGATGAGTCTATTATGGTTGTATTTATGAAATGTAATTGCTTTTGGCTAGATTTGGGCCATTCAGAGCCGGATATTCGTGGGAAAGGCATTGTGATCGATTGATTGAACTTGGTTCGAGGTAAGTGGCTTGCCTAACTTTGTGTGGAGAAAATTCCCTTAAGATTTGGAACTATTGTGATATGTGAGCGCCGTGTACGTGAGGTGACGAGTACGTACATGGGCTAGTTGTGGTAAAACCCGATTTTCTTACTGAACAACAACATGTTTTCCTGTTATTTTGAGTTGTACTATTTTATTGAGTACTAATCTATTTTAATTCTTAATTGAGTTATTTCAATATGTGTAGCTATCATGTTTGTCTAATACAACATGTCTACGTGTCTTAATTGTTTATGTGAATTTTATGCAACATGCTTAGTGAATTTTCTGCTTCTTCCCTGACTGGTACTTAGTCTAAATCGTAAGAATTTCGTGATGTACTTTGGGACTACGGAACGGTATTCCGGGAGATCCCCATGCACGACATATTTACTTTGGGACTACAAAACGGTATTCCGGGAGATCCCCCTGTACTGCATATTTACTTTGGGACTACGAAACGGTATTCCAGGAGATCCCCATGTAC
>AWOL01S0002688.1:4818-20201 GCA_000715115.1 Nicotiana otophora | reverse complement strand
TCCAGACAGAAGAGTTATGCGGACCGGAAGGTTCGCGATGTGGCATTCATGGTTGGGGAGCGAGTCTTGCTCCGGGTTTCGCCTATGAAGGGCATTATGAGGTTTGGAAAGAAGGGCAAGCTGAGCCCAAGGTTCATTGGTCCATTTGAAGTGTTGCGTCGAGTTGGGGAGGTTGCTTATGAGCTTGCCTTGTCTCCCAGTCTAGTAGGAGTTCATCCGGTATTCCACGTTTCTATGCTCCAAAAGTATAACGGTGATCCGTCTCATGTGTTGGATTTCAGCTCAGTCCAGTTAGACAGGGATCTATCTTATGTTGAGGAGCCAATGGCTATTTTGGACAGGCAAGTCAGAAGGCTAAGATCAAAGAACATTGCTTCTGTGAAGGTTTAATGGAGGGGACAACCGGTCGAGGAGGCGACTTGGGAGATCGAGCAGGATATGCGCAACCATTATCCTCATCTTTTTACCACTTCAGGTATGTCTCTATGCTCGTTCGAGGACGAACGATTATTTTAAAAGGGGGAGGATGTAACGACCCGGCCGATTGTTTTGAAAGTAATAGCTCCGATCCCCTATTTACTTCTTCTCCTATATCTATTTCTATTATTGTGACTTACCGGGAGGGTTCGTTTTAGTTTTTAGAGTGTTTTGGGATACTTAGTCCCTAAAATGGGAGCTTAAGTCTTAGAATTATGACCATAGTCAGAACTGTGCGAAGACGACTCCGTAATAGAGTTCTGTCGGTTCCGTTAGCCCCGTTAGGTGATTTTGGACTTAGGGGCATGCCCGAATTGTGTTTTGGAGGTCCGTAGTTTATTTAGACTTGAATTGGCGAAAGTCGAATTTTTGGAGTTTTGGACCGGTAGTGGAAATTTTGATATTAGGGTCGTATTCCGATTCCGGAAGCTGGAGTAGGTCCGTAATGTTGTATACGACTTGTGTGCAAAATTTGGGGTCAATCAGACGTGGTTTGATAGGTTTCGACATCGGTTGTAAAATTTTGAAGTTTCAAGTTCTTTAAGTTTGAATTGGAGGGTGATTCGTGATTTTAGCATTGTTTGATGTGATTTGAGGGCTCAACTAAGTTCGTATGGTGTTTTAGGATTGGTAGGTATGTTTGGTTGGGGTCACGGGGGCCTCGGGCGTGTTTCTCTTCGCGTAGAGTAATTGGGAGACCGACTGGGTTATCTCTTCGCGCTCGCCAAGAATGGTACGCGATCGCGTAGGTTCGTCAGGTTATGCATCGCGAACGCGTGGGCTAGGCCGCATTCGCGAAGAAGAAATAAAGCAACGATGGAATTGGGTGTTGTTCTTCGCGATCGCGTGAGGTCAGTCACAATCGCGTAAGTCTGAGGAGCTATTTCATCGCGTTCGCGTGGAGAGTTACGCATTTGCGTAGAGTAAAATAATGGGGCAGCGAAGTTGTTCTTCACGATCGCGAGGGTGTTTCCGCGATCGCGATTAAGGAATCACTGGGCAGTGTTAAAGTCTCCAAAAATGGGGGTTTTGCCATTTTTATCAAAAATTTGATTAAGAGATGATCGGTAGAAGGCGAAATTTGGAGAGATTTTCGGAGGAAGCTTTTGGGTAATGATTCCTAACTCCTTTATGGTTATATTCCACTAATCTATGGTTGATTTCATCATTTAATTTTGGATTTTGGGGTTGACATTGGGAAAAATTTGGAAGAAACTTCTTCAACAAAGATTTCAAGTTTTGAAAGGGGATTTGTGGTCGGATTTGAGTAATTATTATATGGTTTGACTCGTGAGTGAATGGGTGTTCGTATTTTGTGACTTTTATCCGATTCCGAGACGTGGGCACCACGGGCAATTTTTGAGTTAATTTCGGAATATTTGTTAAAGTGTTGATTTCATTAGTTAGATGAGTCTATTATGGTTGTATTTATGATATGTAATTGCTTTTGGCTAGATTTGGGCCATTCAGAGCGGGATATTTGTGGGAAAGGCATTGTGACCGATTGATTGAGCTTGGATCGAGGTAAGTGGCTTGCCTAACTTTGTGTGGGGAAAATCCGCTTAAGATTTGAAACTATTGTGATATGTGAGCACCGTGTAGGTGAGGTGACGAGTACGTACACGGGCTAGTTGTGGTAAAAACCGATTTTCTTACTAAACAACAACATGTTTTCCTGTTATTTTGAGTTATACCATTTTAATGAGTACTAATCTATTTTCATTCTTAATTGAGTTATTCCAATATGTGTAGCTATCATGTTTAGTCTAATACAATATGTCTACGTGTCATAATTATTTATGTGAATTCTGTGCAACATGCTTAGTGAATTTCCTGCTTCTTCTCTGACTGGTACTTAGTCTAAATCGTAAGAATTTTGTGATGTAGTAGTATTTCTGTCATTCGCGCTGCATATTTACTTTGGGACTACGGAACTGTATTCCTAGAGATCTCCATGTATTGCATATTTACTTTGTGTCTACGGAACGGTATTTAGAGAGATCCCCCTATACTGCATATTTACTTTGGGACTATAGAACGGTATTCCAGGAGATCCCCCTGTACTGCATATTTACTTTGGGACTACAGAATAGTATTCCGGGAGATCCCTCTGTAGTGCATATTTACTTTGGGACTACGGAATGGTATTCCGGGAGATCCCCTTGTCTTGCATATTTACTTTGGGACTATGAAACGGTATTTCGGGAGATCCCCCTGGACAATTACGTTTGGGACTACGAGACGGTATCTCGGGAGATCCCCTGTTGTGTTTCTGTGTACTGAGCTATTACCTTTTATGATTTCATTGTTGTTAAATTTCAGCCTTTATTTTATTGCAGTATTACATTCTAGATTGTTTTTATTATATATTTACTAGTAGGGCCCTGATCTGACCTCGTCACTACTCGACCGAGGTTAGGCTTGGCACTCACTGGGTACCGATTGTGGTGTACTCATACTACTCTCTGCATATGTTTTTCGTGTGCAGATCTAGGTGCACCTTATCAGCCGCACTATCAGTGAGCCGGGATTACTTTGGAGACTTCAAGGTATATCTGCCGCGTTCGCAGACCTCAGAGTCCCCTTCTACTCTTTCTCATATCCATTATCTTCTGTATTCTTCCTTGTTAGACTCTGATGTATAGAGACACTAGATGTTTCCTTTTGTAGTTTGTGATTCACGATGTTCTGGGTTTGGGATTTGTTGTGTATTTTTGAATAGTTGATTAAATTTACATTTTTATTTTATTATTCCGCAAAAATGTTAGGTTTACCTAGTTGTAGAGACTAGGTGCCATCACGACGTCACACAGAGGGGAAATTGGGTCATGACAGTAAAGATCGAATATCAGTTACTTTGAATTTTGGCGGGTTACTTGACCGTTAGTAGAAATTGTGCCTCCTTGTATAGTTGTCTTGTAGTAGCCGTAAATCGGAGTTCGTAAAGTATTCTCTCTTTTTGTGGAATGGGCCTAGCGCCTCGGCAATGTGATAGATGCATCTATAGTTCACGCCGGTCGACCCTCGGTGGCGTACATATTATTCTGGATTGGACCGTACGACCTCGACATAAATCATGCGTGATAATGCTCGGAGTCTGATTTCACTTGATATTACTTTCATGACTTGAGAAATTATAGTTTACTTGATGGCCCGTATTTGTTGAAGTTAGTATGTGCTAATTGGAGACTTTAAATTGACTTCTAGTTAAAGAATCACTTATTTACTATTTGTTATTATTGTTGATGTAGTCCATGCCTATTTAGAATTTATGTACTTTATTTATTGACCGATAGTAAGTGTCGATGTCGACCCCTCGTCACTATTTCTTCGAGGTTAGACTAGATACTTACTGGGTATATGTTGTTTATGTACTCATGCTACGTTTCTGCACTAATCATATAGGATCTGAGGCAGATGCATCTGGTAGTCATTTAGGCGCATACCCACGTTACCCCGAGGTATAGTTGTGAGCTGCTCTCTGCGTCCGTTCTGTAGCACCCGTAACATCTCTTTTGTATTTATTATCTGTCTATCTTATTCTAGGCAGTAGTATAGGAGGTTTTGTATATATTCTACTAGTTGCTCATACACTTATGACACCGGGTTTGGGAATACTCTAGTAGACACTTTGTGGTTTTGAGTATTAAATTTACTTTATTTACTCTTTCGTTAGTTTATGCTTTACTTTTCTATAAATTCTTACTAATCATTTTCTTATTAAATAAAATCAAATATTTTGAAATTATTAAAAAGAACAAATACATGACTAGTTCACTGTTGGCTTGCCTAGTGGCGACGTTGGGCGCCATTACAACGTATAGGGGAAATTGGATCGTGACAAATCTATTATGACCATCTAAAAATTATGAATACTATAAATAATTTTAGAATATAATTTTTGAAAAAGAGCGAGAGAAAAAGATGGAAAAATAATGAAATACATAAATATACATCTCACTATAGTTGAAAATTAAGGTAACATACTCTTAAATTAATCATCAACTAAAATTCAAAGGTGAAATGTTGATAGTATTCTTATCCTTTGAAAATAAAATTTTATTGGATAATTACTGTTGCTATTAAATATTTAAAATTAAGGACGAGCTAATATTATGACTTGGAGTCAACAATGAAATTTTATTTTCAAAGGATAAGAATACTATCAATATTTCACCGTTGAATTTTAGTTGATGATTAATTTAAGAGTATGTTACCTTAATGTTCAACTATAGTGAGATGTATATTTATGTATTTAATTATTTTTCCATCGTTTTCTCTCGCACTTTTTCTAAAATTGTCTTCTAAAATTATTTATTGTAATCATAATTTTTAGATGGTCATAATGGATTTGTCACGACCCAATTTCCCATGTAGGCCGTGATGACACTCAACGTAGCCTCTAGACAAGCCAACAATGAGCTAGTCATGTATTTGTTCTTTTTAATAATTTTAAAGTATTTAATTTTATTTATTAAGAGAATGATTAGTAAGAATTTATAGAAAAGTAAAGCATAAACTAACGAAAGAGTAAATACAGTGAATTTAATACTTAAAGCCACAAAGTGTCTACTAGAGTATTCCCAAAACCCGGAGTCACAAGTGTATGAGAAATTAGTAGAATATATATAAAACCTCCTATCCTACTGTCTGGAATAAGATAGATAGAAAATAAATATAAAAGAGAGGCTGCAGGTGCTACAGAACGGACGCAGAGAGCAGCTCACCACTATGCCTCGGGGTAACGAGGGTATGCGCCTGAATGACTGCTAGATGCACCTGCCTCAAATCTTACATGATTAGTGCAAAAGTATGGCGTAAATATATAAACAACATATACCCAGTAAGTATCTAGTCTAACGTCGAAGAAGTAGTGACGAGGGATCGACATCGACACTTACTATGGGCCAATAAATAAAGTACAAAAATTCTAAATAGGTATGGACTACATCAATAATAAGTGTAGTCCATGCCTATTTAGAATACATGACTAGCTCACCGTTGGCTTGTCTAGTGGCGACGTTGGGCGCCATTATTACCTATAGGGGAAATTGGGTCGTGACAAATCACAGTTTGGTATCAGAGCACTAGGTTCACGTAGGCATCACAAGTCATGACCAGGCCTAATAGAGTCTTGCGGATCGCTGCAGAGACATCCGTACTTATCTTCGAGAGGCTATAGAATGTTAGGAAAATTCTCTTTCTTCATCTCCTATCGTGCGGTTGATGTGGTGCTAAGTATCTTCTCTTATTCTCTCACAGATGGTGAGAACGCGCACGATAGATATTCCCGACCATGGAGGAGCTTCTACCCCTGTTGCTAGAGGCAGAGGGAGGGATCCAACTCCTGTCAGAGGACGAGGGCATCCTAGAGGAGCAGGGTGAGGTACCTGCAGCTGAGCCGGCCCCAGCGGATTTCATATCCGCACCAGGGTTCGAGGATGTTATGGGCTGCATGCTGCGGTTTATGGACTCTATGCCGCATGCTGGTTTATTTCCAGCGGACCTATCCATATCTCAGGCAGGAGGGGGAGCACAAACCCCTACCTCTCAGGCTCTAGGGCATGCTTTTGACATATATCAGACCCCGGGTGCACTACCTGTGGACGAGACTCAGTCAGTTGTAGCAGCCATGCCAAAGCCTAGACTAGCCGCGACTGGCGAGTCGCAGAAGCTATTAGATAGATGAACCAAGCTACATCCTCCTGTATTTGATGGTGAGCGACATGAGGACCCTCAGAACTTTATTGATTGTTGTAGGGATATACTACATAACACGAGAGTATTGGAGTCCTATGGGGTGAACTTTACCACCTTTCAGTTGGAGGGCAGGGCCCGTAGATAGTGGCAGTCCTATCTTCTCAGCAGACCAGCAGGTTCTCCTCCCTTGACTTGGGACCAGTTCACACATCTCTTTCTGGAGAGATATATCCGACCCTCTTAGAGGGAAGAGTTACGGGGTAAGTTAGAGTGGCTCCAGCAGGGTCAGATGTCTGTGACCGACTATGAGGCGAGATTCTCTAAGTTGTCTTGCCATGCACTTATGATACTCCCCAATGATGCAAAGGGAGTGTAGAGGTTTATTGCGGGCTTGCACTATGGTATCCATGTCACTATGGACCAAGAGATTGAGATGGGGACCCCTTACGAGCAGGTTCTGGAGATAGCTCGGAGGATCGAGTGTATTCGTCAGCAGGGGCGAGAGCAAGAGTCGAGGGACAAGCGGTCTCGTTATTCTAGAGGGTTCAGTGGTGCTCCGTCTGGGGGCAAAGGTCAGCTTGTGAGGGGCTAGTCTAGAAGGCCCACATATCCAGCACCGCCGCCTTCTCGAGGTGCTCTAGTGCGGCCCTATTTCAGTGCCATTCCAGAGAGCTCCTACCATCCACCGGCTATTTAGGGTTCTCCCAGTGGATGTTCAGGTTCCTAGAGTCATACTCAGGGTTAGTCATCTTCCGCACCGAGAAGTTGCTCTGAGTGCCGGGATCTTGGTCATGTGAGGAGATTCTTCCCTAGGCTTCGGAGCAAGGCAGTACAACAGGTTCATCAGCCTATGATTTTCGCACCAGCTGTCGCACCAGCCTTCCGGCCACCCAGAGGCGGATGGCAGATGGGTAGGGGTCGCCATAGAGGTGGTGTCCAGTCAGGTGGCGCACCAGCTAGGATCTACGCCTTTCCAGCTAGACCAGATGTAGTAGCCACAGATTTCGTGATCACAAGTATTATTTCTGTATGTGTTAGAGATGCTTCAGTACTATTTGATCCAGGGTCTACTATTCGTATGTTGCATCTATGTTTGCTCATTTTCTAGGTGTTCCTCGCGAGTCCTTGGGTACTCCTATATATGTGTCCATGCCAGTGGGCGATTCTATTGTGGTGGATCCGATTTACCGGGACTTGTATCATGACTTTATGTGGTTATGAGACCAGAGCAGATCTTCTGTTGCTCGACATGACCGACTTTGAGGTCATCCTGGGGCATTGACTGGTTGTCTCATACCATGCCATCCTTGATTGTCACACCAAGACTGTTACCTTGGCAATACCAGAGTTGCCTAGATTGGAGTGGAAAGGTTCATCTACCAGTGCATCTAGACGGGCTATCTCTTTCCTGAAGGCACGACACATGGTTAAAGAAGGGTTGTTTGGCTTATCTAGCTTATGTTCGGGATACTACTGCAGAGACTCTAACGATTGATTCAATGCCCGTGGTGTGGGAGTTCACCTACATATTTCCTTCTGACTTACCAGGTATGCCACTAGATCGTGATATCGACTTATGTATTGATTTGGCTAAAGGTACCCAACCTATCTCCATTCCACAGTACTGTATGGCTTCGAAAGAGTTGAAAGAACAACTTGAGGAATTTCTAGCAAAGGGGTTCGTCAGACCGAGTGTGTTGCCTTGGGGTGCACCAATATTGTTCGTGAAAAAGAAGGATAGGACTATGGGGATGTGCATTGATAACCGCTAGTTGAGCAAAGTTACCATTAAGAACAAGTACCCATTGCCGCGTATTGATGATTTGTTTGACTAGTTGAAGGGTGCCAGGGTGTTCTATAAGATCAACATGATATTGGGGTATCATCAGCTGAAGATTCGTGCTTCGGATGTCCCGAAGACGGCTTTCCGGACTAGATATGGCCACTATGAGGTTCTAGTGATGTCCTTTGGCTTGACCAACTCCCCGACGACGTTTATGGATTTGATGATCCGGGTGTTCAGGCCATATATTGACTCATATGTCATTGTCTTCATTGATGACATATTGATCTACTCGCGTAGCATGGACGAGTAGCATTTGAGAGTTGTGCTTCAGACCTTGCGGGAACAGAAGTTATATGCTAAGTTTTCCAAGTGCGAGTTTTGGTTAGACTCTGTGGTATTCTTGGGGCATGTTATATCAGGAGAGGGTATTAAGGTAAATCCTAAGAAGATCGAGGCAGTCCAGAGTTGGCCTCGTCCTACCACAGCGACCAGGATTAGGAGTTTCTTGGGGTTAGTAGGTTATTACCACCGGTTTGTGGAGGAATTCTCATCTATTGAGAACCTTTGACTATATTGACCTATAAGGGTGCTCCGTTTCGATGATACGATGATTGTGAGGTGAGCTTTTAGAAGCTCAAGACCACATTGACTACATGGTAAGTTATTGCATATGCTTCACGTCAACTGAAGCCCCACGAGAAGAATTACCCCGTACATGACATGGAGTTGGTCGCGATAGTTCATGCTCCCAAGATCTAGAGACATTATCTTTATGGGGTGTCCTGTGAGGTTTACACCGATTATCGCAGTTTGCNCTCGCATAGCATGGACGAGTAGCATTTGAGAGTTGTGCTTCAGACCTTGCGGGAACAGAAGTTATATGCTAAGTTTTCCAAGTGCGAGTTTTGGTTAGACTCTGTGATATTCTTGGGGCATGTTGTATCGGGAGAGGGTATTAAGGTAAATCCTAAGAAGATCGAGGCAGTTCAGAGTTGGCCTCGTCCTACCACAGCGACCGAGATTAGGAGTTTCTTGGGGTTAGCAGGTTATTACCACCAGTTTGTGAAGGGATTCTCATCTATTGAGAACCTTTGACTAGATTGACCTATAAGGGTGCTCCGTTCCGATGATACGATGATTGTGAGGTTAGCTTTTAGAATCTCAAGACCACATTGACTACATGGTAAGTTATTGCATATGCTTCACGTCAGCTGAAGCCCCACGAGAAGAATTACCCCGTACATGACATGGAGTTGGTCGCGATAGTTAATGCTCTCAAGATCTGGAGACATTATCTTTATGGGGTGTCCTGTGAGGTTTACACCGATTATCGCAGTTTGCAGCATTTGTTCAAGCGAAAGGATCTCAATTTGAGGCAGCGCAGGTGGCTTGAGTTGCTGAAGGACTATGATATTACCATCCTTTAACATTCGGGCAAGGTGAATGTGGTTGTGGATGCCTTGAGTAGAAAGGCCGAGAGTATGGGTAGTTTGGCCTTCATTTTAGCAGAGGAGAGACCATTGGCTTTAGACATTCAGTCTTTGGCTAACAGACTTGTGAGGTTGAATATTTCAAAGTCCAGTCGAGTTCTTGCATGCGTCGTTGCTCAGTCTTCACTATTTGAGTGGATCGAGGCTCGTCAGTATGATGATCCGCACTTGCTGGTTCTTAGGGAGACAATACTACAAGGTGGTGCCAAGGAGGTTACTATCGGTGAGGATGGTGTTTAGCGACTCCAGGGTCGTCTCTGTGTACCTAGTGTTGATGGATTGAGGGAGAAGATTCTAAAATAGGCGCACCATTCTCAGTATTCTACTCATCCAGGTGCTACGGAGATGTATCACGACCCGAGATAGCATTATTGGTGGTGGCGGATGAAAAAGGACATAGTTGAGTATGTAGCGAGATGCCTAAATTGTCAGCAGGTTACATATGTGCACCAAAGGCCAGGTGGCCTACTTCAGCAGATGGTTATACCTGAGTGGAAATGGGAGCACATTACTATGGACTTCGTAGTTAGGTTGCCACAGACTTTGAGGAAATTTGATGCAGTTTGGGTCATTGTCGACAAATTGACCAAGTCGGCACACTTTATTCCGGTTGTGACCACGTATTCTTCAGAGAGATTGGCCCATATTTACATTCAGGAGATCATTTGTTGCATGGTGTGCCTGTTTCCAACATTTCAGATAGAGGCCCTCAGTTCACTTCACACTTCTAGAGAACAATACAGAGTGAGTTGGGCACCCGAGTAGAGCTCAGCACGACCTTTCATCCGCAGATCGATGGGCAGTCGGAGCATATAATTCAGATCTTGGAGGATATGCTCAGAGCATGTGTGATTGACTTCAGAGGGCAGTAGGATTGATTCTTGCCTTTGGCCGAGTTTTCTTATAACAACAATTATCAGTCCAGCATTGAGATGGCTCCATTTGAGGCTTTGTATGGTCGGTAATGTTGTTCGCCCATAGGATAGTTTGAGCCCGGCGAGGCTAGGTTATATGGTACTAATTTAGTTAAGGATGCCTTGGAGAAGGTGAAGTTAATTCAGGAGCGACTTCGCACAACAAAGTCCAGACAGAAGAGTTACACAGATTAGAAGGCGCGTGATTTATCATTTATGGTGGGCGAGAAGGTTCTCTTGAAAGTCTCGCCGATGAAGGGAATCATAAGGTTCGGGAAGAAAGGCAAGTTGAGCCCAAGGTTTATTGGCCCATTTGAGGTGTTGAGGCGGGTTGGGGAGGTTGCTTATGAGCTTGCTTTGCCTTTCAGTCTATCGGGAGTTCATCTGGTTTTCCACGTGTCTATGCTTCGTAAGTATCATGCCGATAGGTCGCATGTGTTAGACTACAACATGATTTACCTAGATGAGAGCCTGGGTTATGAGGAGGAGCTAGTTGCTATTCTTGACAGGTAGGTTCACCAGTTGAGGTCCAAGAAGATTTCTGTGGTAAAGGTCCACTAGAGGGGTCAACCAGTCGAGGAGGCGACTTGGGTGATCGAGGAGGACATGCGGATCAGATATCCACACCTATTCAGCACACCAGGTATGATTCTAGACCTATTCGAGGACGAACGTTTGTTTAAGAGGTGGAGAATGTAACGACCCGAATGGTCATTTTGCTTTTTGGATCCCCGTTCCCCTAATTAAGAATCCCTATACGTGCCTTTACTATTTTATGATTTGCGGGGATGGTTGGTTCGGGTTTGAAAGGGTTCGGGTTGAAATCGAAACACTTAGTTCTATATTAGTAGCCCATAATGGCCAAGTTTGACTTGAGTCAATGTTTTGAGTAAACAACTTCGGAGCCGATATTTGATGGTCCCAATAGATTCGTATGATGATTTTGTACTTGGGTGTGTTTTCGGATCGGGTTTCGGATGAACCGGGAGTGTTTCGAAGCTTAATGTTGAAAGTTGGCGAATTGAAGGTTTTTCATGCTCTTTAAGTTTGGTTTGGAGTATACTTTGGAGTTATCGGGGTCGTATTTAGATTTCGGAAGTGGGAATAGGTCCGTTATGTCCTTTATGACTTGTTCGCAAAATTTGGCATCATTCCGAGTTAATTTGATAGGAATCAGACGTGCGGAAATGTTTCTAGAAGTTCTTAAGTTTCATGATTGAATTCATGCGTTTTGGCATCCGATTCGTGATTCTAGATGTTTTTTCGGTGTTTTGATCGCGCGAGCGAGTTCGTATGATATTTTTAGACTTGTGTGGATATTTGGTGTGGAACCCCAGGGGGTCGGGTGAGTTCCGAGCGCATTCTGAGTGTTCGCATTTGCGATGCATTTGTTGGAGTGTTCGCATTGTCGCAGAGATGGGCAGTCTTCGCATTTGCGATGCATTTGTCGCATTTGCGACCATCACATTTGCGAACAAGATGTCGCAAATGCGACATCTGCGACTGGTGCAAGGGCTTTTTTATTATGTGACTTAGCTTCATTTCCCACTTGGTCTTACGCAATATTTGAGAGCATTTTGTGGGGGAATTTCATCAACATCAAGAGGTAAGTGATCCCTATCGATTCCTTAGCTAAATACGCAAATTATAGGTAGATTTTGTGAAGAAACTAGGGTTTAGGTAAAATTGGGATTTGATCATGGTTTTGGTGATGGAAATTGGAATAAATTATATATTTGTGTTCGGGAGGTCATGGGTAACAATAATCTTCAAGAATTTCCGAAATCCGGGTACGTGGGCCCGGGGGTAAATTTTAGGAATCTTCCAATTTGGGTTGGGTAATTACTCTAATAGTTAAATTATGAACTTTTGAGTATATATTGATTAATTTATATAATATTTGGCTAGCTTTGGATTGTTCGGCACTGACTTGAGGCTTTAGAGTGAATTTGTGGATTGGAGAGTGAGCTCTGGGACGAGATAAGTCTCTTTCCTAACATTGTAAGNTTGTAATAGGGAATTTACCCATAGGTATTTTAAATTAATATTTGCTATAAATTGTGGGTGCTACGTACGCACGAAGTGACGAGAGTCCGTGCGTAGCTAAAATTCATGCTTATGTCTGGATAGTTTTAGGACTCTATCATGTAATACTTATATTATTTGCACTCTACTTGTTAATTAAGTGCTTAAATTATATTGAAACTTCATAAAGGATTCATAAAGATCGAAATTATATTAAGTGCACTCTACTTGCTTGACTGTTAGTAGAAATTGTGCCTCCTTGATAGTAGTCTTGTAGTAGCCGTAAATCGGAGTTCATAGAATATTCTCTCTTCTTGTGGAGCAGGCCAAACGCCTCGGCTGTAACGACCCGACCGGTTGTTTTGCTTTCTAGATCCCCGTTCCCCTAACTGAGACTCCCCATATGTGCTTTTACTATTTTATGACTAGCGGGGATGATTAGTTCGGGATTTGGAAGAATTCGGGTTGAAATCAGAACACTTGGTTCCTTAAGGTTTGTCAAAAAGGGCTAAGTTTGACTTGAGTCAACATTTTGAGTAAACGACCTCGAAACTGGGATTTGACGGTTCTAATAGGTTTGTATGATGATTTTGGACTTGGGTGTATGTTCAGATCGAGTTTTGGATGACCCGGGAGCGTTTCGACGCTTAATATTGGAAGTTGGCACCTTGAAGGTTTTAAGTTCTTTAAATTTGGTACTTACTGGGTACATATTGTTTATGTACTCACGCTAAACTTCTGTACTAACCGTGCAGGATCTGAGGGAGGTGCATCTGGCGGTCCTACCGACGCGCATCTTAGATATCCCGAGGCCTAGTGGTGAGCTGCTTCCTGAGCCGTTTTGCAGCCCCTAAAGTCTCTCTTTTGTATTTATATTCTGTCTACTTTATTTTGGACAATAGTTAGAGTTTTGTGTATTCTACTAGTTACTCATACACTTGTGACACTAGGTCTTGGCACACACACTAGTTGAATTTATGGTTTTGGAGCACTTATATTACTATGATTGCCACCCAGTTGTCTTCATTTCATTTATTGAATTTTTCACTCTTTAATTCCCTATTAAATAGAATTTAATTACTTGAAAACTTATTAAAAAAGTACTAATGTGGTTTAATTTATTATTGGCTTGCCTAGCAGTAACGTTGGGCGCCATCACGGCCTATAGTNTCCGTGCGTAGCTAAAATTCATGCTTATGTCTGGATAGTTTTAGGACTCTATCATGTAATACTTGTATTATTTGCAGTCTACTTGTCAATTAAGTGCTTAAATTATATTGAAACTTGATAAAGGATTCGTAAAGATCGAAATTATATTAAGTGCACCCTACTTGCTTGACCGTTAGTAGAAATTGTGCCTCCTTGATAGTAGTCTTGTAGTAGCCGTAAATCGGAGTTCGTAGAGTATTCTCTCTTCTTGTGGAGCAGGCCAAATGCCTCGGCTGTAACGACCCGACCGGTTATTTTGCTTTCTAGATCCCCGTTCCCCTAACTGAGACTCCCAATATGTGCTTTTACTATTTTATGACTAGCGGGGATGATTAGTTCGGGATTTGGAAGAGTTCGAGTTGAAATCAGAACACTTGGTTCCTTAAGGTTGGTTAAAAAGGGCTAAGTTTGACTTGAGTCAACATTTTGAGTAAACGACCTCGAAACCGGGATTTGACGGTTCTAATATGTTCGTATGATGATTTTGGACTTGGATGTATGTTCATATCGGGTTTTGGATGACTCGGGAGCGTTTCGACGCTTAATATTGGAAGTTGGCACCTTGAAGGTTTTAAGTTCTTTAAATTTGGTACTTACTGGGTACATATTGTTTATGTACTCACGCTACACTTATGTACTAACCGTGCAGGATCTGAGGGAGGTGCATCTGGCGGTCCTACCAACGCGCATCTTAGATATCCCGAGGCCTAGTGGTGAGCTGCTTCCTGAGCCGTTCTGCAGCCCCTAAAGTCTCTCTTTTGTATTTATATTCTGTCTACTTTATTTTGGACAGTAGTTAGAGTTTTATGTATTCTACTAGTTGCTCATACACTTATGACACTAGGTCTTGGCACACACACTAGTTGAATTTATGGTTTTGGAGCACTTATATTACTATGATTGCCACCCAGTTGTCTTCGTTTCATTTATTGAATTTTTCACTCTTTAATTCCCTATTAAATAGAATTTAATTACTTGAAAACTTATTAAAAATTACTAACGTGGTTTAATTCATTATTGGCTTGCCTAGCAGTAATGTTGGGCGCCATCACGGCCCATAGCAGAAATTGGGTCGTGGCAACATGGTATCAGAGCACTAGGTTCACGTAGGTCTCANGGTGCGGAGACATCCGTACTTATCTTCGAGAGGCTATAGGGTGTTAGGAAACTACTCTTTCTTCATATCCTATCATGCAGTAGATGTGGTACTAAGTATGTTTCTCTTATTCTCTCACATATGGTGAGAACACATGCGGCAGATGTACCCGACCATGGAGGAGCTGCTCCCCTTGTTGCTAGAGGCCGAGGGAGGGCTCCAGCTCGTGGTAGAGGACGAGGGTGTCCCAGAGTTGTTCGAGTCATGCCACCAGTGGATCCAGTAGAGGATCCTATTATTGAGGAGTAGGGCAAGGTGCCTGCAGCAGAGCCAGCCCCGGTGGATTTCATGTCCGCACCGGGATTCTAGGAGGTCATGGGCTATATGCTGCGATTCATGGATTCTATGACTCAGGCTGGTTTATTTCCAGCAGACCCAACCACATCTTAGGCGAGAGGGAGAGCACAAACCCCTACCGCTCAGGCTCTAGGGCATGCAACTGTTGTATATCAGACCCCGGGTGCACTACCCGTGGGCGGAGCTCAGCCAGATGTAGCGGCTATACCTGAGCCCGGACCAGCTGCGGCCGGTGACCCGCAGAAGCTATTGGACAGATGGACTAGGCTACATCCTCCTATCTTTGGGGGTGAGCGGCATGAGGACCCCCAGGACTTTATTGATCGGTG
>AWOL01S0002684.1:163458-175538 GCA_000715115.1 Nicotiana otophora | reverse complement strand
GGAGGTTCACCAGTTGGCCAGTTTGGGAGTTCGTCTTGCGGACTCTAATGAAGGGGGAGTGATTGTACGGAATAGGGCGGAATCATCGCTTGTGACGGAGGTCAAGGAGAAGCAATATAATGATCCAATGTTGGTACAGCTGAAGGAGGGGATTCATAAACACAAGACTACGGCCTTTTCTTTTGGCGTGGATGACGGTACATTACGGTACCAAGGGCGACTATGTGTTCCAAACGTAAATGGTCTTCGGGAAAGAATAATGGTAGAAGCTCATACTTCTAGATATTCCGTGCACCCAGGTTCTACAAAAATGTATCATGATCTCAAGGAAATTTATTGGAGGAATGACATGAAGAGGGGTGTGGCGGACTTTGTGGCAAAATGTTCAGACTATCAACAAGTGAAGGCCGAGCATCAAAGGCCCGGTGGGTTAGCTCAGAGTTAAGAAATTCCAATATGGAAATGGCAAATGATCAACACGGATTTTGTAGTAGGGTTACCACACACGCCGCGTAGGTTTGACTCAATTTGGGTGATCGTGGATCGACTCACAAAATCATCTCACGTTTTGCTAGTTAAATCCATCAACAATGCGAAAAAATATGCTCAGTTGTATATCAAGGAAATAGTCAGGCTTCATGGTACTCTGGTTTCCATCATTTTCGATCGAGGGGCCCAATTCACAGCTAATTTCTGGAATAAGTTTCAGCAAGGTTTGGGTACGCAGGTAAATCTTAGCACGACTTTCCATCCACAGACTGACGGGCAAGCTGAGCGGACTATTCGGACGCTTGAGGACATGTTGCATGCGTGTGTGCTTGACTTCAAGGGTAGCTGGGATGATCATTTGCCGCTCATAGAATTTGCTTATAACAACAGCTTCCATGCTAGTATTCAGATGGCACCGTTTGAGGCCTTGTATGGTAGAAGATGTAGATCGCCGATTGGGTGGTTTGAGGTTGGAGAAGCTGAACTAATAGGACTAGACTTTGTGCATCAGGATACAGAAAAGGTTAAGATCATAAAAGAGCAGTTGAAAACTGCTCAGAGTCGTCAAACATCCTACTCGGATGTTCGTCGCAGAGACTTAGAGTTCAAAGAAGATGATTGGGTGTTCTTGAAGATATCTCCCATGAAGGGGAACATGCGGTTTGGAAAAAAAAGGAAATTAAGTTCGAGGTATGTCGGGCCGTATAAAATCATTAAAAGGATAGGTCAGACACGTACAAGCTTGAACTACCACCTGAGATGTCATTAGTACACCCGGTATTCCATGTGTCCATGTTGAAGAAGGTAGTTGGAGATCCGTCCGCTATTGTGCTGGTTGGGACCATCGAGGTTAGTGAAGAATTGTCATGTGAAGCAATTCCGGTTGCTATTCTTTATAGGCAGGTCCGGAAATAGAGAAATAAAGAAATTGCATCCGTGAAGGTGTTATGGCGAAACCAACAAGTCGAAGACGTTACTTGGGAAGCTAAGAATGAAATGAAAGAAACGTACCCTCATTTGTTTGAATATCCATGTAATAGTTTTATGAAGTTTTTTCCTCTAAAGTCTGTATTGCTTGTTCAGCTAATATAAAGACACTCCTTTCTAGTTGTATGTCACCTATGAGGCTTTGGTTGGTGTTATTTTGCATTCTGTTGTGTCATTTAATTCTATATATGTTGCTAAGGTGTGTTTCGGGGGCTCTCTGGCAGGTTGATAGGCCTAAATACAAAGGAAACTCTGGCAAAATTTTTAGAAAGTTAGAAAGTAAGGCAAATTTGGGCCTGATGGTGTGTGGAATAACTGAAACTGTGTTAAGTGGGCCTTGATCCTCATTCGAAAATGAATGATTTTAAGTGGGGGAGGATGTAAGGACCCGTAAAATTTTTTACCAAAAACTCCGGGTTTCGCGGTGCCAAGTTAGATTCCTGCGTTATTATAGTAAAAATTCTTCAGTTGAAGATAAGGCATCTGATGTCCCTAAGACAGCTTTTCAGACTCGGTATAGGCATTACGAATTCCTAGTTATGTCATATGGTTTGACAAATGCCCCAGCAGCATTTATGGATATGATAAATCGGGTGGTCAAAGCTATATTAGGATTCTTTTGTGGTTGTGTTCATTGATGATATCTTGATTTACTCCAGCAGTCGAGAGGAGCATGAGCAGCATCTTCGGATTGTGCTTATGACTTTGAAGAATAATCAGTTATATGCCAATTTTTCAAAATGTGAATTATGGTTAGACTCAGTTGCCTTTTTGGGCCATGTTGTATTGATAGAAGGCATAAAGGTGGATCCTAAGAAGATTGAGGCTGTTCAGAATTGGCCTAGACCTACTTTAGTTATAGAGATCCGGAGTTTCCTGGGTTTAGCAGTTTATTATCGTCAGTTCGTGGAGGGGTTTTCATCTATAGCAAGCCAATTGACCAGACTGATACAGAAAGGTGTTCCATTCGGATGGTCAGACGAGTGTGAGTTGAGCTTTCAGAAGCTCAAGAGTGCTTTGACTACAGCTGTAAGGACCCGTAAAAATTTTAACCAAAAACTCGGGGTTTCGTGGTGCCAAGTTAGATTCCGGACAAGCTCGCCACGGTTTGGACTTTTTGGATTGATCAGTACCCTACGGACTGAGAGGAAAATATTTCACAGAAGAACGCATTTTTGCGGCCCATTATGCGGCCGCATAATCACTCTGCGGACCACATAATGGCCGCAGAGTGAAGCAGTACGTTGGCCATTTGAGGTCAACTTTGCGGGCGATTATGCGACCGTATAACCACTATGTGGACCGCATGACGATCGCATAATCCCTCTTGGGTTTTTGCAGAGGGACTTATGCGGTGCATTATACGACCGTAGAACGAGTATGCGGACCGCGTACTGGTCGCATACCTGAGCCGTAAGTTCAGGCCCCTGGGGGCCGCATATGCGACCGCAGACCTGTGTCGGGGCACCCATTTTCGTAATTAAAAACCCGGCCCCCATTCCATTAAAACACCCCCTTTAGTCTATTTTGAGCTCATGTTTTGATACTATAGAGTAATAGAGGGAGCCTTAGAGTGAGAAAGTAACCCTAATCAATTATTCTTCAATTCTTGCTTGAAACTTTGAAGATTATCAAGGAAAGCAATCTAGGCCTTCATCATAGAGGTTAGAATCTATACCCTAGCCCTAACATTTTGAAACTTATACTGAAAATGAGTAATTAATAAGATGGTCCATGGGTATGAGGGTTGTTCATCTTGCATGCATGTGTGGTAAAAAGAGTGTGGAAAAGGGAACTAGAACCATGAATTTTTCATAATTTTGGGTTCAATTTGTATATTGCTAAAATAGATTCAGGTTTCTAAGAGTTCCGGATAATTGTAGAGTCTAAAGAAGCTCAATTGAGGTATGTATGGCTAACTCTCTTCTTCCTAGAATCGAACTCCTGGTGTCCGAATATTCGGTGTAAGTTCCGACTTGATCATACTAGAATTGTTTGCCTTAGTGTGTTGGGTTGGAAGATTCATGTTTCCTAATTGTTTTAGATGTTTACCATGTCATCATGCTATTAGAGAACGTGACTATGATTTTCCAAGATCCTTCCCTTATGTATGAAATGCCTTATGTGATGGTACTTATCGACTTGAATGATGATGTTATTTGAAAAAATAAAAAGGGAAAGGATTGAATTGTAAAATGTGCCCAATTGCCAAGAACTACTTAATAAATGAGGTTGTTTGTGCCATGTAATGAAGATGGGAAAGAAATGTGAATTGACTGGACAGTTGAAAGAGGTTATGTCTCAAGTGAGATGGCTTAGCCGATCGGGCCGAGATCGGATGCCATGCTGTACACATGGTGGCATTTGTATTGGAATCAATGAATTACATTGTGGATATGGATATGTCTCACTTGAGATGGCTTAGCCGGTCGGGCCGAGACCGAACTCTTTGTAAAAACACGGTGGCATTGTGAGTTGTAGCTTGGCACTAAAGATTATTAATCTAAAAAGATGGAAAGATTGAATTGGAAACTACGTGATCCTTACTTGGTGTTTTCTTTGTATTTCTATGAAGTACTTATTGATTATTATGACTGCCTTCTCTTTGTTTCACTGTTCATTCTACTAAGATTAGTGTTTGCCTTACATACTAGTACTATTCGACAGTACTAACGTCCTTTTTGCCGGGCGCGCTACATCTTTGAATGGATGTAGGTGGTTCCATCGCAGATAGTGCCGATCGCAGATAGAGGCGCTCACTTTCTCTCCTCACCGCAGTTTTGGTGAGCCCCATTTCTCCCAGGGGTCATGTAGTCCTTCTGTATAAGTTTTTATATTTTGAGGTATAGCCGGGGCCTTGTTGCCGGAGTCGTCATGTTGCTCTTTTGTACCCTTAGAGGCTCAATAGACATTTATGTGGGTCATTGTATGTTGGGGTGGTCGTTGGACCGAGTTGTATTTTGGAAATTTAGCTATGGCATAATTCATAAAATGAAAAAAAAATGAACTAGCAACGTTTATAGACTTATATAACTGATCTCTCCCCTGTTTTACAAATGGTGATGCATTCCCTTTTTGGATCATGAATGAGTCGGGTAGAAAAGGTTTACTAGGCTTGCTCGACCGGGTTCACTCGGTTGAGAGCCGGTCGTGCTCCCCGGGGTTGGGGCGTGACAACGGCACCAATGTTGGTATTACCCACAGGGTCAGGATCTTATACGGTGTATTGTGATGCATCTCGCGATGGGATTGGTGTAGTATTGATGCAAGATGGCAGGGTGATTGCTTATGCGTCGTGGCAGTTGAAAGTTCATGAGAAGAATTAGCCTGTTCATGACTTAGAATTGGCAGCCATTGTCCACGGTTTGAAGATTTGGAAACATTACCTTTACGGTGTCTCGTGTGAGGTATTTACTGATCATCGTAGTCTACAATATATGTTCTAGCAAAAAGATCTCAATTTGAGGCAGAGAAGATGGTTGGAGTTGTTGAAAGATTATGATATCACTATTTTGTATCACCCCGGAAAGGCCAAAGTGATGGCTGATGCTTTGAGTAGAAAGGCTGTTAGTATGGAAATCTTGTGTATTTGCTGGTTGATGAGACACCGTTAGCTGCAGATGTTCAAACTTTGGCTAATCAGTTCGTGAGGTTAGATGTTTCAGAGCCCGGTCAGGTTCTAGCTTGCACAGTCTCTCGGTCATCTTTATATGAGCACATCAGAGATCGGCAGTATTATGATCCTCATTTACTTGTCCTTAAGGACACAGTTCGGCATGGTGATGACAAACAGTTTGTTGTGGGGGAAGATGAAGTTCTGCGAATGCAAGGTCGTATTTGTGTGCCTAATGTGGAAGGGCTTCGTGAATTAATTCTGGAAGAGGCCCACAGTTCTAGGTATACCATTCATCCAGGTGCCGCCAAAATGTATCAAAATTTATGGCAACATTATTGGTGAAGGAGAATGAATAAGGATATAGTTGCATATGTAGCTCGGTGTCTAAATTTTCAACAAGTCAAGTACGCGCATCAGAGACTTAGTGGTTTGATTCATAGGTTAGAAATTCCTGAGTGGAAGTGGGAGCGTATCACTATGGATTTTGTTGTTTGGCTACCATGGACTCAGACAAAATTCAACGCAGTTTGGGTCATTGTGGACAGGTTGACCAAGTCAGCACATTTCATTCGAGTGGCAGTTACCTATTCTTTAGAGCGATTAGCTGAAATTTACATCCGTGAGATTGTCCGCCTTCACGGTTCCATCTTTGGACAAGGTGAATCATGCTGCCTTCGTTCGCAGGGACCTCGATTCTTTTGGATTTGAGGGAAGCTTTCCGGTTTTCAAATACTCTATGTATTTATTTCTCCAATCCCAAGTCAAGCTTGTGGAATTTATCTCGGCGTGGCCTTCTTTAACTACTGACCTCGTGAGTTGCACGACGGTCCCCGAATTGAGCTCGTTGTCCTCGACCGATGACCGTAAGTGTTTGAGGCATCAACCTCTCTATTCTACTCTCGAGGCACGAGTTGCAAAGTCCACTCCTTAAATCCATGTAAAATTTCTTGTAACTTATCTATGTATCTTTGCATTCGTTCTTCCCTAAATTCGAAGGTTCCATTAACCTAATTCACCACGAGGAGGGAGTCGCATTTGGCTTCGATCACCTCCGCTCCTAAGCCTTTGGGTGGTTCTAGACCTGCAATCATGGCCTCTTATTCGGCCTCATTGTTAGTCAATTTCACAGTTCTAATAGATTATCTAACCAAGTTGCTTGTCGGTGGTTTTAGTACGATGCCGAGTCCGGACCCTTTTGCATTCGAAGCACCGTCCGTGAAGAGGGTCCAGACTCCTGAGGTCGTACCCGAATTTATCAACAGCTCTCTCTTGCCTTTGGGTACTAGGGCCAGCGTGAAGTCAGCTACAATGTCTGCCAAAATATGAGACATAATTATTGTTCAGGGTCGATATTCAATATCATACACAATGATTTCTACGGCCCATTTGGCTAACCGTCACGAATGCTCGGGTTTATGCAAAATATTTCGAAGTGGATAAGTTGTTACAAAACATATGGGGTGACATTGAAAGTATGGTTTTAGTTTCCTAGAGGCACTTATCAAAGCGAGGGCTAAGTTTTCTAGGCAGGGATATCTAGTTGCGACCTCACCTAAGGTCCAGCTGACATAATAAATAGGGAATTGCGTACCTTGTTCTTCTCGGACTAGGACTCCACTTACCGCTACCTCTGATACCGCCAAGTACAAGTAAAGTTGTTCGTTTGTCCTCGGCATGTGAAGAAACAATGGGCTCGACAAGTACTGTTTAAGCTCTTCCAAGGCCTGCTAGCAATCTGAGGTTCATAGGAAATTATTTTTCTTCTTTAGCAATGAGAAAAATAGGTGGCCCTTATCGGAGGACCTTGAGATGAATCGCCCCAGGGTGTCCATACGCCCGGTTAACCTCTGCATGGACTTTACGTTATCTACTACCGTGATGCCATCGATAGCTTTCATCTTATTGGGATAAATCTCGATTCCTCGGTTGGATACCATAAATCCGAGAAACTTTCCTGATCCGACCCCGAATGCGCATTTTTTCGGGTTCAGCTTCATGTTGTATTTCCTTAATATACTAAGGGTTTCCTACAATTGCTTCAAATGGTCCTCTACTCGCAGGGACTTAACTAGCATGTCGTCAATGTAAATTTCTGTATATTTCCCTATTTGTTCTTCGAACATTCGATTTACTAGGTGTTGATAAGTGGCACCGGCAATTTTTAATCCAAATGGCATTACATTGTAGAAATAGGTACCATATTTAGTGATGAACGAGGTCCTTTCCTGATCATCCGGGTTCATCTGTATTTGGTTGTACCTAGAATAGGCATCAAGAAAACTGAGGATCTAGTGGCCGGCCTTGGCATCGATCATGCGATCGATATTAGGAAAAGGAAAAGAATCCTTGGGACATGCTTTATTTAAATCCTTGTAATGTACACACATTCTAAGTTTGTTTCCTTTTTTAGTGATTACTACTACATTTGCTAACCATTCAGGTTATTTTACTACATGGATGCACCCTATTTTAAGAAGCTTGGTTACCTCGTCTTTAACGAAAGCATGCTTTACCTCGGACTGGTGTCTTCTTTTTTGCTTCACCGGGTGGAACATCTGGTCCAAGCTTAGTTTATGGGTGGTGATTTCTGGTTGGATCCCTATCATGTCAAGATGAGACCAAGCGAAACAATTCATGTTAGCTATAAGAAATTGAATAAGCTTTTTCCTGAGCTCGGGATTTAAGCCCGTGTCCAGCTATACCTTTCGCTTGGGCAGATGTACGATTAGTATGATTTGCTCCAACTATTCAACCGTTGATTTGGTAGCATCGGAATTATCAGGGACTATGAAGGATCGAGGGACCACATAATCATCCTCTTCATCAGTCCCCTACTTCTCAAGCTGGGTTGAGGTCGGCCTTTGTGATTTCTATTTGGCCTTATGATTTTCCTTCGAATTTAACCCCTTTATCAATGAGAGTGATGATATCTGAATCACTTCGTCAATAGCAAACATTTCCTTTGTGGAAGGTTGCTCCCCGTGGATTGTTTTGATTCCCTCTGGTGTTGGGAATTTTAGATCCCGGTGAAGGGTCGAGGGCACTGCTCTCATGTTGTGGATCCATGGTCTCCGAACATGGCGTTATACCTCATGTCACCCTCGATCACATGGAACTTCGTCTCTTGGACGGTCTCGGCCACGTTTATTGGCAAAGTTATCTCGCCCTTAGTAGTTTCATATGCCATGTTGAATCTGTTTAGCACTAAGGGAGTGGGCACAACCTGGTCATGTAGACCGAGTTGCTCTATGACCCTCAATCGAATGATGTTGGTCGAACTACCTGGATCAAATAATACACGCTTAACTTGATATTTCCAGAGCATCGTTATGGGGCTGCATGATTCCTTCTGCGTCATCATCGTTAAAGGACAAGGTTCCTTTTGATATGTAATCCTGAGCCCGAGAACGCTTCTCCCTTATGATCGACACCTTAGTGTATTTTAATATTGCTCCTTGGGGAACATTGATCCCTTCGAAAATCATGTGAATAATGTGTTGCAATTGTTCTTACTCGTTTTGTCTATTAACCTCTCTATTTTAAGTGACTCTTGGCCTGGTCACTTAAAAACCCCCGAAGGTGCCCTTCATTGGATAACCGAGCCACTTCTTCTTTCAACTGCCTGCAATCTTCCGTTCTATAGCCATGGGTGCCATGATACTTGCATACTAATATGTGTGACTTTATATTAGTCCTAGTTTAAACATGCAAAGTTCCCCAGTACTAGAGTCCTGAGCTTATTGAGGGTTAGTGATCAGCTTTTAAAGGCCTACTACATAATGAACAAAGAGGCAGTATTACGGCTAAGCTTTGAATTTGCGTGCACCCATGGTGGAAGACTTGATGAGTTTTGTATTCGACAAGATACAATATTTATAAAATTTAGTACCTTTGAGATTCATAAATATGCATTGGGATCGGAGAAAAAGAGCTCACGATGTAAGAGAGTGATATGAGATATTAAAACGGTGTCTTTCAGTGTTTGAACTATTCATATGTTAAATATGAGGGTTAAAGAATCACAAAACTTCCGCAAACATGGTTGACTCTAAACGAAAGTGGAAATAGATCATTGTAGACTATATGATTAGTCTATCACATTTATTGAGGAAATTGTGTTCCTTGTTTGGGTGATAGTGACAGCCTGAGCGAGATTGCGTGCCTTATTATGTTTGGATTGTGTATATAGCATCAAGGGACGGTGTGATGGCATGAAATGCTTGTATCGTTGTACAAGATAAAAGTAATAGTGCATGGAATATTTACATAGGGGTATATGAATGTTTTCCATCATTGTTGTATGTGTGAGCAATATATAGGGGTGTTTCGATTTGATCAAGCGCTTTCGTATGTAAGAACGGTGGATGTGTTGTAGTATAGTATTGTGATCGTGGCTATTGGATGTGTTCCAGCGCAATTGTAGCATAAGAGCGTATGAGTATCCAGTCTCTATACTAGCCGGATATATATTATATAGCGAGTAGTTCATACTTAGTTGCTATCGATCGAGATTTTATCTCATAAAATTTACTAGAGTTTTATGAAGATATTGTTGTTTGAGGCTTTAGTACATTGAGTTCATTCATAAGTTGGTCATTTCAAACCTAAGGAGTCATAATTGTTGGGCTCAGATAAGGTTTAGCAAGCCTTGGAGAGGTTATACTGAATACAAGAACAACTTTGGCCATAGCAAAATTGACAAAAGTCCAATGTAGATAAGAAAGTTCGTAATATGGAGTTCATGAAGGTTGAAAAGGGTCCTTTTTATCCAATAAGAAAGTTAGGCTATTCATACAGAAAGGTCATTTAGTACCAGGTATATTGTTCCATATGAGATTTCAGTTCAAATTGAATTAGTGGCATAGAGATGTCTCACATAATCACGTGGGCCGTGATGGCTCCTATCGCGATACTAGGCAAGCCAACAACTCATAAATACAAGCATCTATAATAAAAACATACTGACATAGGCTTAAGTAAATAAAATCTCATAATAGCTGGAAGAAAACATCGCAAATCCGGGTATCACTGAGTACATGAGAATCTATACAATAACATGGGCTAACTACTGAACATTGTCTACCAAGGTAGAATAATATAAATGAAACTAAAAGAAAAAGGAGGAGAGTCAATGTCTGCGGACGCAAAGGAAGGTACCTCGATAGTCTCTGAACTGAATAAGCTCCAACACTAGTAACCTATGCGCCCGGAAGTACCTGGATCTGCACACGAAGTGCAGAGTGTAGTATGAGTACAACCGACAAAATTTATTCAATAAGAAAACTATCTCTAACTACTACAACTAACAAAAAAAACTAAAATTAATATACATACAACATACAATTATCCCCCACCCCACACTTTACGTTGTGGCATGCCACCATGACACACAATTATAAAGCATAAGATAAAGGAAACTTCCCTGAATATCTAGTCAGGGTCTGAGTCGAAGTTGGGCTCCATTCCTCTCGCCCGAACTAATGCGCACATACATGCCGACAGCTTCTTCTTAGCCTTCTTGGGTACACCCCACACTTATCTCTCTAACTCACTGCGGCCTTCACTTTCGAGATCTTCACTTACCACTCAACACTTGTAGCTGGATTCTCCTTTCTAACCCCCGTTTCTACATCCATCTTGAAAGTCACAGTCTGCTCACCCACTCTAAGCATGAGCTTTTTCTCATGTATATCTAATATTGCTCTACCCGTTGCTAAGAATGGTCTTCCTTGGATGAGGGGTACCTCCTTGTTGTCCTCCATATTTATCAGTATAAAATCTATAGGAAATACGAACTTATCCATCCGAACTAAGACATCTTAAACTATCCCCCCAGGTATTAGAGTCGTTTGGTCGGTCACCTGCAAAGATATTGGTGCCGACCTTATCTCTCCGATCTCATTCTCCAATTTCCTGTAAATAGATACAGGTCTTAAATAGGCACCAAAATCACATTAAGACTTATCAAAGTTAATAGATCTTAAAGAGCAAGGTATAGTAAAACTCCCTGGGTCTCTACACTTTTGTGGGAGTTTGTTTTGCAAGATTGCGCTGCAATGCGCTGTGAGCTTGACCACTGAAGTCTCCTCTATCTACCTCTTCTTTGTTAGGATCTCCTTCATGAATTTGGCATAAGCTGGCATTTGGGAGAGCACTTCTGTAAATGGTAAGTTTACATTAACATGTTTCAGCATATCCAGAAATCTCTCAAATTGCTTGCCCATCTTTTCTCTATATAGCTTTTGAGGAAAAGGTAAAGTAGGCAGTTGCTTGCTCTATTCATGTTCTTCCCTTCTTGAGTTCTCTTCCTTCTTCTTTTTCTCAGCTCCTTTCTTGCCTTTTTTCTTCTTATCAACATCAACTTTCAGCTGCTCCCCACTTACTTTTTCAGGTTCCACATATTTTTGGATCGGGGTGAGATCTTTCAACATTTGCCCACTTCTCAAGGTCATTGCATTCATCGTTTCTTTGGGATTTATTTTAGTATCAGTTGGGAGAGTACCCGGACTCTCAGATAATATTGTTGTAATCTATCCCACTCGTCTCTCCAAGTTTCGAAAAGATGTGCCAAGTTCTTTGATGGCGTCTCCATGACCATCTAGCCTCTCATCTGTCTTGACAGTGAAGTCCTTCATTAGATCTTCTAGACCAGGCTGATTGGATTGTTGAGGCTGAAATTGCTGCCTTTGCTAATTTTGGAAGACTGGAACTCCTTGTCCCTAGGGTCTGGGGTTGTTTTGCTGCCATGAATTCGTAGTACCCCCAGATGAACTCCATGAAAAATCGGGGTGTCTTTCACCCATTGCATTAAAGCTATAGTTTCCCACAATATTCACTTCCTCAGTTGAGGCTTGACACTCATGAGAAGGGTGTTCTCTTCCAAATATATCACAAACTGCATGAGGCTCACTTTGCACTGTAGCCAATGTCAGCTTCTATATTACTTTAGCCATAGCATCAACCTGCACTTGCACAGATGTAATAGCAT
>AWOL01S0002684.1:109854-143386 GCA_000715115.1 Nicotiana otophora | reverse complement strand
ACAATATTCCTTCACTCACAATATGTTTTAGCACACTAAATATATTACTGATCTGATTCCTTCAATATTTGTTAAGTCACCCAATTAGTACCAACTAGCAACGAAATGAAACTGGCAATTATAGGAGCCTATGTTTCGGTTCAGGTCTATATCTATTGTTCTGAAGGGGAGGAACTACTATACATTTTATAGAAAAAGTTGTAATATTATTATAAGAAGTGTATATAAAAGAACGTAGTGGTAAATTGGGGCGAAGAAACCTATGTTGTCCAAATTTTGAAAGATAATTACCTGTTGATGTTCTCAAAATCGCAAGTATCAGATTGAATTACTAACGGGCTGAACCGTCGTCCTGTAGTTAGGTAAACGACAAAGTTTTGTTAAGGCTAATCGTTGTTTCTTTTGTCATGATCCAAGTAACGACACGTAAATACTTGAAACTTGCGGAAATATCATGGAATTCAATTCTAAGAGAGTAGTTTAGCCAACATACCTGAAATTCGCCCCTTAATAGTACTACGATGGTCCATCACACTAAACATCTTCAATCTACAACAATGCAACACATTTGTACCAATAATATTATGATTTCTATACCTTACCAATAAGCCGAGAGCTAATGGTTGTTGTCACGACTACTATCAAAAATCTCCTATGAAGATGAATATTTCACATGGAGGAGTGTGCATCTTTATCTTCTTTTTATCAAACATATAACGTGAATATCTTTCAACAACCACCTTCAATGGAATTTCTTTACCTAACAACCACCTTTCATACCAATGATTCACCTTACCGTCGTCTCAAGGCCATCCACAACTTCCATTAGCACACGCATGCCCAACAATTCACACCCAAACAATCAATCTCATTAATTAAACCATTTTACAGTCAATACAATTCCAACACAACCCAGGTTAGGCAGTTATGGCTTCAAATCACCATCCCATAAGTCCTAACATATATTTCATTCATAAATAATCACCATAGAGTAGTTAGAGATGGTAGACATACCTCTTATAGTGAGACTCTTGAAAATTCCAACTTGTAGTGTTCTTGACCAATTTAGGGATTTGAATGGAAATCTATGGATCTTCAAGATTAATCCTAGTTAATATAAGTTTTTAGGTGTAGTAATCAACTCGAAATTACTCCAAAAACATTACCTTGGTTCATGGGAGGGAAGTATAGAATGGGTTCCCCTTGATATGCAAGCCCTAGCTCAAAGAAATTACTTAGCCCCTCTCTTTACTCGGCCTTGGGGGTATTTATAGGGCTCCTACATGTGCGGCTGCGCACTTGGTCAAGTCAGAGCACTTCTGGCCACACATATAAGGCCGGAACCCCTTTATATGTGCGGTCGCGCATCTGGGCGGGCATATGGAATAGGTCCGGTAAAATGGCCATAACATTCTGTAGAAATATCCAAATGACAAAAAGTTTGATGCGTTGGAAACTAGACTCACAGGGCTTTAATTTGGTAGGTATAGCACCACCAACGTTATTATATTTTTAGAGTGGCATTCTTTTGAAGTAGGGTCTTGTGCTAATTGAAACATACTTTCCACTTAATGTATCCAACATGTTCCACACAAATTCTTGCCATTCACAAAACTCCTTAGTATGATCCAACACACCTTAAACATATATTTTCTTTTCAAAATGATGTGATTCTATCCCATAGGTCTCCTTTAATACTCGAATACGCTATCCTCAAATACCGCTGGCACACACTTTAAAATCTTAAATCATTAGGAAATTGTAACAGGGCCTTACAATCACCCCGTAATTCCAATTACATTAAGAGAAAATCTAAGTAACATTTGATCTAAAATTTAAGTAAAATTATAAATGTAACTTGCGACAACTTTTGTTTCCTAACTCGTTTGACTTCGAAATTAACACACGACTATAATATGACTAAAATACCTCATAATGCCACCTCCTTGTCATACTAATCACCCCAAATGTATGGGTTATAACATTCCCAACTTGCCGTTTGGACAAAACTTATTTTCTTCGATTTGTTTAGCATCTTGGTACTTGAAGTTTATGATATTAAATATTTGTAACAATTAAAGAAACATGATTAATTTACTTTATGTACATTCAAAGATGATCTACTTTTCGAGCATACATCAACTGACTTACGACGTACTTTTACACAAGAAAACATGGGAGTAATGTCATTCCCCCCTTTGGAACATTCGTCCTCAAATGTTTACTGATGTGGTTATCAGTCTCATAACATATAAATCTTTTGAATATGTTTATATTATCCTTTCAATCTAGGCAACTATTCTGCGAATAAATCCAAAGGATAGTGCATTCCCCCCCTTCAGGCCTCTTTCCCACACCACGACCCGTGTTACGAATTCTTCCAATATCATAATTGTTGCTACCTTCGGTCAAGTAGCTTGTACGACTATGTCCTAGTACGCACACCTATGCAACTTGTTTCTCCTTTTTCCTCCAGCTTCTATCCAATCATTCTAAGCCTCACTTTGTGAACATATCATAACTATGACAAACTATCCATCTGGGCATTTATTGGTGTACTGAAGTTCTTTGCTTGGTACTTTGTCGAACTTACGGTTATTGCTATATTTTATTTCATATCCTCGATTATCTTATGGCATTTCTGCATCTTGGTAGGTTATATTATAAAATAACACTTACTTCGCTTCATTATTACCGAGGTCTGCTACCCAACCCCAGGTTACTCTCTCCCTGCTTATCCTGTCTGTATAAATCTAAGTCCTTCAATGATTCCCTGTTCTGTTCATCTTAAGAATGACAGCCTAATCTCATCCTAATTTACTCAAAATACTAATTTAAGTTACTTTATATAACATACTATCATGGTCATGTGGTACATTATATGGCCCTAGTCCATAATTACGGAGTATTATAGCTTTGACCATATTTTATCCCAAAATCTCAAACATCAACAAAACTCATTTTCTTCGATTGTTTATCCGCTGAACATCACGACACTTACCTATCACTTCTTATAAATGGCATAAAGACATATAACCTCAAAAGTAATCTCATTCCCGAGCTTACATCGATTAACTTACGGTGAAACTTTAACGTACGAAAAAGCGGGATGTAACATCCTCCCCCTCCCCCTTAGAAACATTAGTCCTCGGCTGTTTAAACTTGATAGATCTACATGACATACTCAGCAATTCTAAATGTATATACCTTACTAGGCTGTACTCCAATGAAACAACTATCGGGCTCTCATGGGGTTAGGAAACCATCCCTCCTTAAAACTACTTCCTAATCCATTCGTCACCTATGAGTCTGTTAATCAATCTTCTAGGTACTGACACCTTCAGGTTGTAAACTTATTAACTGAATTCTTAACTCTCTACTCCATTATTCTAACTTCCCCAAAATGTCATGTACTATCCACGGTTTCCTCCCCATGGCATTAGAGCCATCAGAGTTTTAACTTCTTAAGGTTCTCGATCACTCCCCACTCCTCCCTTAGTCCTCTAATGTTAACTCTTAAAGACCTATGTAAATTTTGCCAGGATCTTCTCCGTAAACTGATCCTCCCTTTACATTTTACAATCACAATCTATTGCTCCTAGAATAATATTCATTCTTGTATAACAAATAATAAGTTTCCTCTTGAGTTCATAATGTAGAGAATTTCAGTTGAGGGATTAATGTACCTCTAACCATCCTGCCTCGATCCTATATGAGAGTTTCGATCAAACACACTTCAAATCAGAATACTCACATCCTTATCAGCCACCTTCATCCTCTTGGCCTAACAACTATCCTCTTCATTTGCATATCCCATGACACGACTTGTGGTCGGAATCATTATAATTGTATAACTGTTGCTATCTTTTATCATGTAGTTTGTACGACTCTGACTTTGTAAGTGTGCCTATGCGACTCTTCTTTCCCTTTTCATCTAGTTTTTAACCCATCTCTAGGGCTCACTTTGTAAACATATACAGAGCCTGACAAGATGTCCCCCTAGGCATCTATAGGTATACTGAAGTTCTTCGCTCGGTACTTTGTCGAACTTATGAATATTGCTATATCTTATTTCATAGGCCCAGTTATCTATCCACATGACTTTACTGCATCTAGGTAGGTCATACTATACCATAACTCTTACTTCGATTTATAGTTGTTGAGGTCTGCTAAAAACTTCCAGCTTACTCTTGTTGCTTATCCCATATGTATAAATCTAGGTCTTTTAATGCTTCCTCGTTACTGTTCGTCTTAAGAATGATGACCTAATTCTCATCTCATACTTGGTGACTTTTGTCCATCCATTGTTGATTCACCTCAATATTGATCTACAATATACCACTGATAACTTGAAACCTCTTACGTAATCACTAGGGCTCACGTTGCATTGACGATAATTTGAAGTGATTATCCTAACCCACGATACCGTACTTCCATAACCGTATTTCATGGCATCCTAACGAGATTCATCTTATGGGTGGAGGTATTCTAATCCCGTGCCGTCCATGAAATCAAATCATTACTCAATCAAAAGCCCAAACGTCATCCTTTATCTTTCACAATTACACCCTCATTGTACTACCAGGGAATCATTCCATCTCTTCTAAATGCTATTAATCGTAGACTCCTGTGAGTTCATTCACGCTATACGGAACTTTATATAACTTAGACAAACCATCAGCTCTCTTATTTTCATGGGTTTAATCCCAAGGACTTATCTGTTCTCATCACCTTCTCACTCGCCCTTTCTTATGCTTACTCCTGGCTTCCTAAAACCTTGTCGCTTTACCATACTTTAGCTTGCGACCTACACATATTCATTTATACTACTCGCAACCTTCATTCAACTTGCTTGCACCACAAATTTACTTATGTGATTTTTTGGAACATCAAGCGAGACATCACATCGTCTCTAACTTTTCTTTACTCTCTTAACTGGACCTCTCGATACCTAGAAATCATCGACTGGAAGATATGTCACTGAAGATGCCACTATCATTCTTGGATACTAAATCCCAGTGTTTCTAACCTTCTGCTTGCAGTATGGACTATTCACGATCTTCTACACTTGAGTATCTCGTACGTTGTTCACCTTTATCCTACCTGCCTTAAAATCTCGCATCACATCTTTTATTTCCTTCATAACCTACCTTCCACATAGGTATTATTCACATCCACAACTTGAAACTCTATTATAATACTTGCACCTCTGGTGCATACACAATCCCGTGGGAGCTTCATACTGACTTCTTATGAGGTTGGTACTTTTCTCAATGGCTTTATCGTAGAGCAATTATTTAATATGGCTAATGTATTATCTCTCTTGTATTTAAGAGTGATCCTGCAATGTTCTCAATCACGAGGTCTAAAATTTTCTTGGTCCAATAATCAGACTCATGATTTACTGAGTTGAGGTAACTATTTAGTTTCCTCTTCCTTCTAATCAGCCTTTATGTAGGCTTAAACTATCTTCCGATATGCGGCTCCTGCGAATAGTTATTACTTTAGCCTTTCATGGGCACTATGGACTATCCATGACCTAATCTTCTAGCAATACAATCATTTGTCTATGCCATGGGCTCAATTCTTTCTTTCACTTATACCGGTGTCTTCTACGGTTGTATGATTGTCACATATATGCTGCATGGATAATACTCCGAAATCTTACATGCATTCATAACGTAACTCACTCTGGATCACTGATCAAATAATTCCTTTCGTTCCTTCTCCATTTTCTTTAAATGTAAGCAATTATTTTTCCTAGTCGTTTTGCCAATTATTGCATGTATACTTGGCTTATCTTCGTTCCCACGCATGTCAAACTTTTCATGCAAGTCATATGATCTCGAACATTACTTTTGATTTTTCTTCCCGTTCCTTAGCCATGGTAGGTACCACTTCCTTATGGAGAGCATACAATGCTGTTGTGAGACTGTTATTATAAGACCATTTCCTCCTTAGGTTACTAAGCTTAGGTTGAAGCCTTCTTCCTTACTTCCTCAGCTAGTCTTTCATTGTAGTATTTAAGGAGGATCCTCTGATTCTTGTACAGCTGTAAGCTTATCACATCGTATACCCGATAGTATTTTTCATGTCCTTCCTCGCCTATAATTACCCGTAGTTACTTACCTCCACACCCTTGTGCTTGTAGGGTTGCTAGTGAACTGATATTTTGACTATCTTCCCAGTGGGATGCTCTTTTATTTCCGTAACACTCATACGGTACCTTTACTACCCCAAGTCCTATCTAAATATTTCTCAAGGATCACAATGTCGTATCTGTGAGACTGAATTCCCATGTTGGGGTTCACTATGTTCATCTTGCACAATCTGTTGATTTATCTGTGTCCTCTTGTTTAGCTATAACTAGGCTCTTCGTGGATCAAATACTAACTACTCGTTGGCCCATCCTCATATCAATATTCCATGTAATCTTTCTTAGGTTATATCATTTGCATTAACTTACGGCTTGCAGTGGCTCCTTATTTATCAATAACATCTCGGGCATGGACCCTTACTTCCTTTCCTTGACGTCGTGTTTGCATAATGTTCTGGAATCGTAGCATATCTGTAGGCTTTGAATAGCTGCAATCTCATCCCTTTTTCATTTTTTTTTCACATTCTTCTCTTACCATTCCATAATTACTTGAACCACTTAATTATGACTTAATACCACATCACTCCATATTCCCCCCTTTAGGGGAGCAGTAAGATTTAGTGCTACGATGATCTACATATAGATGTTTTACCCTCTCATCTTTGGCATCTTTTCACATCATCGATGATCCTTACCTGCCTCGCGGTAATCCTTCTGTACCAGGGAAAACGAAATTCCTCACTCGCAAGGGTGACACTTAGTGTAACTGGAACATATAGTCCCTTATGCTTACTTTTCTCACCTTGCTTTCTTTAGGGAAGGGTCTTCATGAATGACCTTTAAAGGGTATTCTTCTGTCCTCCATTCTATTATCACCGGGATGTAATCTTTGAAATTCTCATGATCCCGACTACTACTCTGTCCCTAGTTCATATTTAGTTTATCTTCTTCATCAATCCATCCTGATTTCTTATTACTCTGGGGTCTAACTTTTTCTTTTGGTAGTCGTGTTGGAGTCACGAACTTAATTCTCGAAATGAAGATATGACTTTATGTCCTATACTCTTTTGTTGTCTCGAGGCCTGCCACCTCTCGTATTTTCTTTCACTTGAGTATAGACTCAGTAATACTGTCATCTCTTTTATCTACCGTTGTCGTCCATGTATCACATCTTACTCATAATCCTTCATTAACTCTCTTCTGATTTACCGTTGACATTTATGTCTATTACTTTATTCAGAAAACTTCAACACGACATTCTTTGCTTTTAGCTCCCCTTGCTCGTTCCCCTGGCTCTTCGGGTTGCCTAACATTCCCGTTCTACTAGGGACGGGAGCTATACTAAGGTATTGTTTATCCCTTCAAGGCTTCCAGTGCCTATCTTTGTAGTACTCATATCCAGCTATACTATTTTAGAGTGCACCATCTGGATGTCTCACAAGGAGATCTATTACCACATTTGCAATACTCTTCAGAAATGTCAACTAACACCAACAATCCATTAACCATTTTGGGTTACACTAACCCCAGCCAGATCCTGCTATCCCGTTCTTTTCTTAAACTACACTTGTCAGCCCCCAAAGGGCATAACTGAAATGGGTGTGATCAATTGTATATATCTCAGTTACTGTTGAAGGTAACTCATAATGCTTAAATTTCTCTGCTTGAATTTTAAATACTGTTAACTTTCATTAACTGGGTAACTCGTACCCTTTTTCATCTTGCTTCTTTTACTTGCTGAAACTTGTGTGTACCTTCTTATTCTCTTATTCCTTTTTACCTTAAGAGTGGATAGACATTCTAGCCTTAGGCATCCTTATCAAGAAGTTTACACATCTTAGTAAACACATGATCTATTGAATACCTCATATTTATCCATCACAAGCATGATGCAAAAATTGAGTTCCCTTGACTCAACTCTTCCACAGCTACATCTCTTACCAACCGTTTTTCTGGATGGAGGCATCATCGTACTATCAATAAGATAGAGTTTAGGACATTGAGTTCTAACAACTGAGCTCTACCACATGATCTAGAGTAAGAAGAAAGAGTCACAACCCTAAATGACTTGTAGCCTCCTGCGTATAAGTGTGGTGCACAACACACCTATAAACAAGACTCTACTAGACACGGCTTGTACACTCCCTAGGACAGAACTGCTCTAATACCACTTTTGTCACGACCCAAACCGATGGGCCGCGACGGGCACCCGGTACCTTACTCAACCGAGTACCAACGTAACGTATCTTTCTTATTACATCATCATAAACACGTGACATACGGGCCTAATAGGCCAACATCATCATTTATAAACTCAAAACATAGGCCGACAAGGCCGTACAATCATTCGCGTACACGACATATGTGTACAAGCCTCTAAGAGCACATAAAAGTCGGGACAGGGTCCCGCCATACTAATCAGTACATGTTCTAATCATACAGACCACATAAGCAACTATGGAACAAATGGAGTGCACCAACATCTTCTGCTGAGCTGATCGCCTACTTGGAGGATGCTCGACTTGTCTAACGAGACCTGCAGGCATGAAATGCAGAGTCCCCAGGCAAAAGGGACGTCAGTACAAATAATGTATCGATTATGTAAGGAATGAAATTCAATAAATAATAGACATAAGAGAAACATGGAGTAAAAGACTCGACATGTACGTATGCATAGCTCTGTGAATCATTTCATTTTTATAATGTCATGCATATGCGTATAAATGTCATACCATGCATTGGTATATGCCTTCATATCATCATCAAGCCTCTGAGGGCATCCTATTATATCATTTCGGCCACTGTGGGCAAATCATCAACGTGTACTAGCTGATCAGGTAGTGGTGCATATATAACGCCGTAACCTTTTCCCATATCCCATATACATATAATATATGCGTATATAACGCCATCTGGTCATGGGTCAATGTACATGTATAAATGCATGAAATGCATAAGAAATACGTTAATAAGATTTTCTCGGAAAGTCATAAAAATAATATGCCTGTCGGATACATTTTATCAAATATGTATTTTTCTGAGACCCATGAACAAAAGATATAATAATAATACACATGGGGAATCAAGAATATAGACACCCCTAATATTTCTATGAATAGAGTCATTTATGGAAATTATGCATTTGCTCATTTCGTATAGATCATGCCAAAAGGAAAGAAAGGATAGCCTTAACATACCTGGAGTAGGGAAAAATTCGTATGATATTCTTGGAAAAGGTTGCACCGTATTCCTTTAGAACCACAAAAATTTTATGTTGTTAGGCTTCTAATAATTCTCGTTGGATTTTGGTTGAAAGACGTTTTTTTGAAAACTTGTAAAAATGGATAACGTTCTGATTGTAAGAATGATTAACATTCTGATGGTAAGAATGACTAACATTCTAATTGTAAGAATGACTAACATTCTGATTGTATAGTCTTTAGTATGGAAAATATTAGAATGGAGTGAATGTGTAACTAACACATTATGCCACCTAATACACCTTATTATCATAGTCATGTGGTACCTTGTATTGTACTAGTCCATAAATACCGGGTATTTTAGCTTGGGCCGTATTTTATCCCAACATGTCAAACTTTGACTTAAATTTATTTTCTTTGATTTTCTTACCCTCTCATCTTCACGAATTTACTCATCACTTGTTTGAAATAACGTAATACTTATAGTTCCAAAATAATCTCGTTCCCGAGCTTACGTCGATTAACTTACGACGAAGCTTTTAACGTACAAAAATGCGGGATGTGACATCTCGTTTCCGATCTTTCATCAATTTATTTATGGCGTACTCTCACGTACGAAAATATGGGGTGTAACATCCATACCCAAGATCATATCAAAATCGACCATACTGAGCAATAAAAGATCAACTATGGTCTCCAATCCCCTAATGGCTACCACAAACGGGCGATACACACGGTCCACAATAATAGTATTGCCCACTAGCTTAGATACATGAACAAGTGAGACTAATGACTCACAGGGCAATTCCAAACAACGAGCAAAATATGACGAGACATACGAATATGTGGAACTAGGGTCAAATAATAGAGAAGCATCCTGGTGGCGTACTAAGACAATATATGTGATTACCGTGTCTGAGGCAATTGCATGTGTTTTGGTAGGAATAGCATAAAATCTAGCATGACCACCACCTCATCTGCCTTGTCCTCTAGGGCTACTTCTAGCTGCATGTACCCCACCCCATGCTGGCTGGGCGGGTGGTGGAATAACTGGCGCGAGAGCCATAACCTAACTCCTTTGCTCAACTGGACCGTGCGAAAGGCGGGGAGAATGTCTCTTCATATGACCCAAATCTTAAAACTCAAAACAACCCTTCTCTGAAAATGGAGGCAAGTACTGAGATGGACCTCAAGAACCAGAATATCTAATAGAAGAATCTGGTATAGATGAACCCTGCACTGATGGTGCATGAGATGAACTCTGAGCGGGAAGTGAACTAAGAGATGACTGACTCGGTCGAGTACTATATGAACCATGGCTAGCTGATTCACCATGATAAGCCGAACGGGCCATTTGATCGGGCCTATAAGGTCAACCCCTGCTGTGATAGGACTGTGCCCCAAACGGAACACCGCTGGAATTACCCGGACCACAGGACCTCTTGGCCTCCCTCTCCTCCCACTCCTGAGTACGGACCGTTTCTAGCTGTCGAGCATTGTTGACCACCTCATCGAACATAGCACCTGCTATATTCCCTAGAGTCGTAACAAAACAAAACTGCTAGTTGAGGCCATTAATGAACCTCATAATCTTTTGCCTCTAAATGGGAACCAACCAGACTATATGACGAGCCAAGTTTGAAAACCTCATCTCATACTGGGTAACCGACATGTCCTCCTAACGGAGCTGTTCGAACGACCTACACAGTTCCTCTCTATGGTTCTGTGGCACAAACTTCTCCAAAATGAGAATTGAGAACTCATGCCATGAAAGTAGTGCTGCGCCAATTGGTATGCTCCTCTCATAAGCCTCCCACCATCTGAAGGCTGCCTCGGTCAGCTTAAAGATAGTAAATGAGACCCCACTAGTCTCCAAAATACCCGGTGTGTGAAGAATCCGCTGGCACCTGCCCAAGAAATCTTGAGCATCCTGTACTCAGTTCCACAGAATGAATGAGGATGGAGTCTTCCAAATCTCTCTAACCTCTTCCGCTCCTCGTTTTTCATAATAACACTCACATGGGCCTGAGCAGCTGCAACCGGCTAGGCCGGTAGTACCCCTGGAATCTGGAGTCCCTACACTACCTGCTCTGGTGTACGGGTGACGGGGGTATGAGTACCTCCCCCGGCCTAAGAAGTGGCAGGTGCGGCCTTAACCAAAACAACCTAAGCAAGGCCAGTGCAAACCTTCAATATCTAAGCCAACGCCTCTTGAATGCTTGAAATCACAATAGGAATAGATGGTGCCTGAGCCGGTCCCACCTGCTCATCTATATCCGTAATCCACTTATGAGCTGGAGTAACTGGTGGATCTATAAGTGCCGCTCTAGGTGATGTGCTTGCTGTACCACGACCTCTACCATGGACCTGGCCACTACCATAGGATATGATCTTGGAAGTCCAAAATCATTCTTGGAATTAGAAATCTTGGAAAGCTTGAAGGAAATTTGCAAGCAACTTGGCACCAACTTTCACCAAACTTTTACCACGACTTATTGGGCTGCAAGTTTGGAAACATTTTAGGTGCCAAAATGGTCCAACACTGGGCTGATTAGGAACTTTTTCAAAGGATATTTCCTTGGATCCAATACTCCTCTTCTTGGACAAAAACTTGGGCTGTAATACAATTGCAACACCTAGTCAATTCATATCCTTGATATTATCTATCATGCTATTCCTATAAACAAAGTATATACCCCTTTATATAGGGAGGGAGTCACTTAATTCTACCAAAATAATAAAGAAAGCAAATCCTAACTACTTTGGACAAAAAGTCTTAAATACTTTGGACAAAACGTCCAACTACCTTAGGATATGATCTTGAAAGTCCAAAACGAATCTTCGAAATCTTAGAAATTTTTGAAAAATAAGTAAAGTCCTAACTACTTTGGACAAAATGTCCAACTACCATAGGATATGATCTTGAAAGTCCAAAACCAATCTGGGACTTTGAAATCTTGAAGGAAATTTGTGAGCAACTTCGCACCAACTTTCACTCGTCATCTAGCACAACTATTGCACCCTTGTATGACATCATGTAAGTAGTTTTTATGTTATAAAAATGTGACTTCATGTAGGACTTATTGGACTGCAAGTTTGGACACATTTTAGGTGCCAAAATGGTCCAAAAGTTGGCTGATTATGACCTTCTTCAAAGGATGTCTCTTGGGATCCAATACTCTTATTCTTGGACGTAACTTTGTGCCATAAAACAATTGTAACACCTAGCAAACCCATATCCTTTATCCTTGAGCTCTTTCTCCTAATTAATAACTTCATTATTTGCACTTGAAGTCTAATGACCTTGTTTTGCAACTCTTTAGCTTGACATCTTTTTAAGGGCCCTCTTTGAGATTCCTAAGATTTATACTTGTCCTTGAATAGAGTTGTTCTTCCTAGGATTCTATAACTCTCCTATTCTTGAAGAAAATTCGTCCTCGAATTTCGACCTTGCAGGAAAAAATAACACGCACTAGTAAATGGCATCCACTAATCTGAAACAATAGTGGGAATAAAACAAGATAGTGACCATGTGTCCATTTAACCCAATTAATCCTAATAGGTGTAAATACTCCCTTATAAAGCATATGGACATCTTCATCCCAATAAAATTTATGCCTACCTAGATTAATGCAGTTAAAGCCTCTCTTAGATGCACTATGCAATGGAACTTGCAATTCGATCTTGTCGGTAAGGTAGTCCATAGGCATACATGACAAAGAAATTATAAAAGATTGACCACACATCCATTTAATATAAGTATCTATACTACATGTATCATTGAAGACACTTTTATGATATAGCCAACTATCTACAATTACAAATCTCATGGATTCCTCTACCTGAAATGGTATTTGATCTCAAACGTCACAACAATCATTCATATCCTGTTTACTAGTAGCAAACACTTAGACAATCTCACAATGAACATTACTTAAAGAATGACTCCCCATCCCACAACAAAAATCACATTCTAGCAATTGATTACATGAAAACTCATTAGCCACTTCAATAAGAGAAGAAGAAATGTTTAACTCATTCACAAGTCTCTTCTCATAAAATTCATGCCTCTTTCTACCAAGTTGGAATACATAATCATCTATGTCATACACAATTTCAAAATGAAGCAAATTACTCTTGTACTTTAACTTAGATATTACAAATAATGACTTGATGTGCATCAAAATATCATCATCCACAAAAATTATAAAGTCACAAGCATAAGAACTAAGAGTATAATTCATTACCTCCAAAAATACCTTGGGTGTTCTAGAAAGGCCAAGAATGCAAATAAACCAATTAGACATACCGTACTTGGACTTATTTACCAATGGAACATCACCACCTTGTATTTGTTTATTAAATGGCTCCAACTTAGCAATGCTTTTAGGTAACTCCATGTCATAAACCTGTATATAAGAATCAAAATAGTCAAAATGTTCAATAACAAAGAATTTAACCATGATTTTATCTTCCGCCATTCAACAAGAATATATATCACCAAATTCATGTTGGAATCCAATTGGATATTTTGCCACATTATTTTGCACCTTACCACCCCTTTCAAAAGGTATCTCAACACGAGGCTGCATAAAATCACAAGAACTAAAACAAGAAAGAGTTAATGGGTTAGGAAGTAAAGAAACTTTTTACGTGCTTACACTCTCTTTGGCTTTTATCACAAGACTAACATTTTCCTTACCCTTAGCCTTTTTTCTCCCACTAAAGAGTTTTTCTCTTTCTTCACTCAATCCCTCTTGTTTTTCTCTCTCCACCTCATATACTTTTTTTATCTCACTGCCTTATCTCCTTTCTTTTTTCTCAAGATCATTCTTTACCTCACTTGACATCACACTCTTTTCACTCAAGTCAACCTCTCCTTTTTCCTCTCTTGGAATGTCAACATGCACTCCCTTACTCCTCTCATTCTTTTCTCTCTCATATTTTTCCACATTCTCTTTAACACTCTTTTCATCTTCACAAATTTGTGAGGGAGTCAAAGGCCCAAGAATGCGTTTCCCATTAACCTCAAAAGAGTATCTATTTTTTCCATACTATATAAAGCATGTTTATAGACATACCATGGCCTTCCTAACAAGATATGAAAACTATTCCTGGGAATGACATCATACCAAATCACATCCTCATACCTTCCAATATAGAATGGCAATAACACTCTTTTATCCACCTTTACTCCTTTCAACATGTAGGTTTTAATAAGCTCAACACAAGGCAAGTTCCATTTTTCAACCATAAAAGTACTAATTAAGTTATAGCTAAATGCTGATGATAGTGCATTGAGGATGCAAAGTAGGCTATGTGTGCCCAATATAGATGGTTTGCCTGAGTTGATTCTCCAAGAGGCTCACAATTCACGGTACTCTATTTATCCAGGTACCACGAAGATGTATCAGGACTTGAGACAGTATTATTGGTGGAGGAGAATAAAGAAGGACATAGTAGAGTATGTAGCTCGGTGCCTATATTGTCAGCAGGTGAAGTACGAGCATCGGTGGCCAGGTGGATTTCTTCAGAAGCACTTTGGGTGATTATGGATAGATTGACCAAGTCAGCTCATTTCATTCCAGTGATGACTATTTATGCTTCCAAGCAGCTGGCTTGAGTTTATATCAGTGAGATCGTCAGGCTTCATGGCACGCCGGTATCTATCATATCTGACCAAGGTACGCAGTTTATATTGCGGTTCTGGAGGGTCGTAAAACATGAGTTGGGTACTCGATTTAAGTTAAACATAAAATTTCATCCTCAGACGGATGGACAGATACTAGAGGATATGCACCGTGCATGTGTGATGGACTATGAGGGTTCTTAGGATCAGTTTTTTCCACTTGCAGAGTTTGCGTACAACAACAGTTATCAATTGAGCATTCAGATGGCCCCGTATGAGGCTTTGTATGGTACACGGTGTTGGTCTCCAGTGGGTTGGTTTAATTCGGGCGAGGCGAGGCTAGTGGGTACAGACTTGGTTCAGGATGCTTTGGAGAAGGTTAAGGTGATTCAGGATCGATTTCGTATAGGCCAGTCCAGACAGAAGAGTTATGTGGATAAGAAGGTTTGTGATGTTGCATTCATGATTGGGGAGTGAGTCTTGCTCCGGGTTTTGCCCATGAAGGGTATTATGAGGTTTGGGAAGAAGGATAAGCTGAGCCTTAGGTATATCGGGCCTTTTTGATTCTTCGAAAGGTTGGAGAGGTGGCTTACAGACTTGTAGTACCATATAGTCTAGCTGCAGTTCATCCAGTATTCCATGTTTCTATGCTCCGAAGTATCAAGATGATCTATCCCATGTGTTGGATTTCAGCTCAGTCCAGTTGGACAAGGATTTGTCCAATGTTGAGGAGTTAGTGGCCATTTTGGACAAGCAGGTTCGAAAGTTGAGGTCAAAGAATATTGCTTCAGTGATGGAGCAGTGGAGAGTGCATCCAGTCGAGGATGCAACTTAGGAGACCGAGCATGATATGCGCATCCGTTATACTCATCTTATCAACACCTAAGGTTTGTCTCTGTGCTCGTTCGAGGACTACTAAACAGATAAATGATAACAGAACTGAACAAAGGAAGTAACGATATGAATACTCCTTCTTCTGAATGATGAACATCCTGTTTATCTAAATATTAAACTGCAGTATCAGGCCCAATATATATATGCACAAACTGCGGCCTCAGGCCCAAGTCTAAGTATACGTAACTGCGGCCTCAGGCCCAAACATTCATAAGCATAAACTGCGGCCTAAGTCCCAATGATGCATAAAGCATTAACTGCGGCCTCAGGCCAAAATACATGTGTTCACATTCAGGGAATTAAAATCATAAAATGAGAATCACACTGCAATACATGATACTAAAATACTGAATCACACTGAGTTACATAATACTAAAATACTGAATAGTACTAGACTGAGACATGTATTCTTGAACTCATTATGAACACTAAAACTTCAACTATTTATGACATGCTGAGTAAGCTATACTGAGACTTGGGTACATCAAACCAGAGTCTATATTGAATACGCACTGAGCTCACAAACGTTCAGAATGAAAGTCATGAACAAGTTATGAATCTAGAGAATAGAAGTTCTACAACTATTCAAGTAACTAGGCTTAACTATATTTCTGAGGCAATTAGTAACGTCGTAAAGGAAACGTATTGTAAGGAGAGTTATTAACTTTCCCAAACATAGAGAGTTAACCTCACATATCTTGACGCTGGCCCTTTTAAGCATATCACAATGTTCGTCTCCTCCTTCAACGATAATCTACGTTAATATATATCAAGATGAACCAATATTAGCACTAATTCTCATTTTGTGATCACTTAGGAATTCTATCAAACACCCTTTGGGCGTAAAGCCTCACAACCCTTAATATTTGGTCTTTTCTTCACCAAGTTCTCATTCTAATACTTTTAAGTGATCCTACAATCCCAAATAGATGTAACTAACACCAATTCTAATCACCTAAATGTTTACAACAATCATAAGTCAGCAATCAAAAAGCCTACTATAGTTCATATGGTTCTATTTATCAAACCCATTTACTATTCTCTCAAAACTCACCAAATCATAGCTATAAATGATTTGGGAGTAGAAGCATTACCCTTTTGAAGTTAATCCTCTTGAATTCGAGTTCTAGCGTATCCTTTCTCAAAAATGATGTTTCGATCGAATAACTTGGATGATGGAAGGACCTTGGGGAAGTTAGGTTCTTGAGAGCTTCCTTTTCTAGAGTAGGTTTTCGTGTTTGGGGTGTAGGGGAACGAGGTAGGACTTTTAAATAATTGAACACGTCCTACAATTTAGGAGGAAAATAAAAATAGCTCGGGTAAACCTCACTTGCATGAGGCATTGTCAAGGGTGCTGAGATAATTATGCAAGGCGCCATCAGAGGCGCCAAAATTACAGTGCCTTGCACTCTCTGGGGCGTTGAGGAAGATGCCTTGGACAGTGCCTTGCACTATCTGTGGCACTGAGTTTTTATGGCCTTGCATTGTCTATGGCCTTGAGTTTTCATGACCTTGCACTAACTAAAGCTATAATACGTACCTCCCATAAATTTAGTCGATTCTATTTTATTTTATACACCTCACTCTCGGTCTTGATCTTAAAACAATTGTTTCAACCGATACTCATACCGATATGACTTCACATGTCTAGAAGGTCACTTTAATACTCATTTCATGCATACATAACTAATCCGAATTTATGGGGTGTTACACGTTTGGAGCAGTCATGTGATTCTTAGAGTTAACAAAAACAAACCGACTAGATTCAAGATCTTCAAACAAAATGTGGTTTGTTGGCAATTTCAAGAAATAGTGTATCGCATGGTTTAGGACTCGGAATATCATGGTTACCTATTGCTCTAAGTTTCATGGCACGATCTAGAGTAGAAATAAATGAGACAATCCTAAATGTCTTGGTAGTTAAACATTTATAAGTGTGGCCGACACACACATATAAAGAAAAATCCACCAAACACAGCTTCATAGTCTCTCTAGGATACTTGAACCTAGTGCTATGATACCAAGCTTTGTCATGCCTGGAACTTGGGCCTGGACGTAACGCGACATTCGGTGCCTGACTATATGTGACCGAGCAAACCAACATGCTGGCTGAATCAACATGTGATATCATAACATACTAAATGCGGAAGATAAACTAACACATACTGATATACTTAAACTCTGAATGATATAAATCAATGTGTGTAAACACTAATACAAGTCTAAACATATCTGTAGTCAACATTGTTTAATATGAACAATTTTGTACTCTGTCTAACTGTTACTCTAGTGTATGAAGCCTCTAATGAAGTACTGAAAATACTAACTGTCTGAAAATACTGAAGACTGTAAGGTAATGATAATTCCCCGAAAGAATTGGGGATCACCAAATAGCTAGTACTCGAATCCTAGCACTCTGAATCGACAACCTGTAAAATCATTACCTGCATCGTGAGATACAGGGCCTGGGAAAAAGGGACGTTAGTACCTTTGAGTTGCACTGGTATGTAAAACAACGAAAAAAAAGAATTATAAATGCTGAAATTGAAACTAAGCTGATAATTGAGAATTGATAATTGATAATTGAAATGATAACTATTGAAACTGAAGCTGAAATGATAACTTATAACTAATAACTGAAATGATAACTAATAACCGATAACTGAAATGATAACTGATAACAGATAACTAGAAGGATAACTGATAACTGACCTAAACAAAGGAAGTAACGATATGAATACTCCCTCTTCTGAATGATGAACATCGTGTTTATCTGAATATTAAACTGCAGCCTCAAGCCCAATATATATACGTACAAAATGCAGCCTCAGGCCCAAGTCTACGTATACGTAACTGTGGCCTCAGGCCCAAATATTTATAAGCATAAACTGCGGCCTCAGGCCCAAAGATGCATAAAGCATTAATTGTGGCCTCAAGCCCAAATACAAGTGTTCAACATTCAGGGAATTAAAATCATGAAATGAGAATCACACTGCAATACATGGTACTAAAATACTAAATCACACTGAGTTACATAATACAAAAATACTGAATAGGACTAGACTGAGACATGTATTCTTGAACTGATTATGAACACTGAAACTTCAACTATTTATGACTTGGAGATTAAGCTATACTGAGACTTGGGTACATCAAACTAGAGTCTATATTGAATACGCACTTAGATTACAAACGTTCAGAATGAAAGTCATGAACGAGTTATGAATCTAGAGAATAGAAGTTCTACAACTATTAAAGGAACTATGCTTAACTATATTTCTGAGCCAATTAGTAACGTCTTAAAGGAAACATATTGTAGGGAGAATTGTTAACATTCCCAAACATCAAGAGTTAGCCTCACATATCTTGTCGCTGGACCTTTTAAGTGTATCGCAATATTCGTCCCCTCCTTTAACGGTAATCTACGTCAATATATATCAAGATGAACCAATATTAGCACTAATTCTCAGGCTTTGATCACTTAGGAATTCTATCAAACACCCTTCGGGCCTAAATCCTCACAACCCTTAATATTTGGTCTTTTCTTCACCAAGTTCTCATTCTACTACTTCTAAGTGATCCTACAATCCCAAATAGATGTAACAAACACCAATTCTCATCACCTAAAATATTTTCAACAATCATAAGTCAATAATCACAAAGCCTACCATAGTTCATATGGTTCTCTTTATCAAACCCATTTACTATTCTCTCAAAACGCACCAATTCATAGCTATAAATGATTTGGGAGTAGACGCATTATCTTTTTGAAGTTCAATCCTCTTGAATTCGATTTCTAGAGTATCTTTTCTCAACAATGGTATTTCGATCGAATTTCTTGGATGATGGAGGGACCTTGGGGAAGTTAGGTTCTTGAGAGCGTCCCTTTCTAGAGTAGGTTTTCGTGTTTGGGGTGTGGGGGGATGTGGTAGGGCTTTTAAATAAGTGAACACATCCTAAAATTGAGGAGGAACATAAACATAGCTCGGGTAAACCTCGCTTGCACGAGGCATTGTCAGGGGTGCCAAAATAATTATGCAAGGCGCCATCAGAGGCGCCGAAATTACAGTGCCTTGCACTATCTGGGGCATTGAGGAAGATGCCCTGGACAGTGTTTAAGGCCCCGTACAAATTTTAACCAAAAACTCAGGATTTCGTGGTGCCAAGATAGATTCATGCGTTACCTTACGGACTTAGAGGAAATGTTTCGCAGAAGAATGCATTTTTGCGGCCCATTATGCGGCCGCATAATCACTCTACTGACTGCATAATGGACGTAGAGTGAAGCAGAAAGTTTGGCCAATTTGAGGTTAAGTTCCAGTGGTCTGATGATTGTGAAAGGATCTTCCAGGAATTGAAATCAAGGTTGACTTCAGCGCTGGTATTGACCCTGCCAGAGGGTACCGAGGGGTATGTGGTGTATTGCGATGCTTGAAGGATCGGTCTTGGGTATGTATTAATGCAATATGGTAAGGTCATAGCATATGCTTCAAGGCAACTTAAGAATCATGAAAAGAACTATCCAACTCCTGACATAGAGCTTGCGGCTATGGTTTTTGCATTAAAACGTTGGCGTCATTATTTGTATGGAGTCCATGTAGATGTATTCACAGACCACAAAAGTCTTCAATTCATTTTCATGCAGAAGGAATTAAACTTAAGGCAGAGAAGGTGGCTTGAGTTGCTCAAAGATTATGACATCGACATTTTGTATAATCCGGGGAAAGCTAATTTGGTGGCGGATGCTCATAGTCGGGAAATCTATGGGTAGTTTGGCTCACTTCGAGGTATGTCAAAGGCCCTTGGCCCGGGAGGTTCACTAGATGGCCGGTTTGGGAGTTCGTCTGGCGGGCTCTATCGAAGGGGGAGTGATTCTGCGAAATAGGGCGGAATCATTGCTTGTGGCGGAAGTCAGGGAGAAACAGTATAATGATCCAGTGTTGGTGCAGCTGAAGGAAGGGATTCATAAACATAAGACTACGGCATTTTCTCTTGGCATGGATTACGGTACATTACGGTACCAAGGATGACTATGTGTTCCAAATGTAGATGGTCTTCGGGAAAGAACCATGGCAGAAGCTCACACTTCTAGATATTCCGTGCACCCTGGCTCTACAAACATGTATCTTGATCTCAAGGAAGTTTACTGGTGGAATGACATGAAGAGGGGTGTGGCAGACTTTGTGGGAAAATGTTCAAACTGTCAACAGGTGAAGGCCGAGCATCAAAAGCCCGGTGGGTTAGCTTAGAGTATAGAAGTTCCAATATGGAAATGGGAAATGATGAATTTGGATTTTGTGGTAGGGTTACCGCGCACTCCGCGTAAGTTTGACTCAATTTGGGTGATCGTGGATAGACTCAGGAAATCAGCTCACTTTCTTCCGGATAAATCCACCGTCACTGCGGAATAGTATGCTCAATTGTATATCAAGGAGATAGTCAGGCTTCATGCCACTCCAGTTTCCATCATTTCCCATCGAGGCGCACAATTCATAGCTAATTTCTGGAAGAACATTTAGCAAGGTTTGGGTACGTAGGTAAATCTTAGCATGGCTTTCCATCCACAGACTAACGGGCAAGCAGAGCGAACTATTCATAGGCTCGAGGACATATTGCATGCATGTGTGATTGACTTCAAGGGTAGCTGGGATGATCATTTGCCGCTCATAGAATTTTCTGATAACAACAGCTTCCATGCCAGTATTCAGATGGCACTGTTTGAGGCCGATTGGGTGGTTCGACATTGGAGAAGCTGAACTAATAAGACCAGACCTTGTGCATCAGGCTATGGAAAAGGTTAAGATTATAAAAGAGCGGTTGAGAACTGCTCGGAGTCTACAAAAATCCTATTCATATGTTCGTCGCAGAGACTTAGAGTTCAAGGAAGATGATTGGGTGTTCTTGAAGATATCTCCCATGAATGGGATCATGCCATTTGGAATGAAAGAGAAACTAAGTCCGAGGTATATCGGGCCATACAGAATCATTCTAAGGAAAGGTCAGGTGGCGTACAATCTTGAGCTACCACGTGAGATGTCATTAGTGTACCCGGTATTCCATGTGTCCTTCTTGAAGAAGATAGTTGGAGATCCGTCCACTATTGTGCCGGTTGAGACCATCGAGGTTAGTGAAAAACAGTCATATAAAGAGATTCTGGTTGCTATCCTTGACAGATAGGTCCAAAAATTGAGGAACAAAGGAATTGCATCCGTAAAGGTATTAAGGCGAAACCAGCAAGTCGAAGAAGCTACTTGAGAAGCCGAGAATGAAATGAGAAATAAGTACCCTCATTTGTTTGAATATCCATGTAATAGCTCTATAAAGTTTTCCCCTCTAAAATTTTGTATTACTTGTTCGGTTTATATAAAGAAACTCCGTTCTAGTTATATGTCCCCCATGAGGTTTTGGTTGGTGTTATTTTTCGTTCTGTTATGTCATTTAATCCAACATATATTACTAAGGTGTGTTTTGGGGGTTCTGTGATAGGTGGGTAGGCCTAAATACAAAGGAAACTCTGGAAATATCTTCAGGAAGTTAGGCAAATTAGGGTCTGATGGTATGTAGTATAACTGAAGCCGTGTTAAGTGAACCTTGATCCTCCTTCTAGGACGAATGATCTTAAGTGGGGAAGGATGTAAGGCCTCGTACAAATATTAACCAAAAACTCGGGGTTTCGTGGTGCCAATTTGAGCTTAGTTTTGTGGTCAATTATGCAACTGCATAATCACTATGCGGACCGCATATTGGTCGCATAATTCCTCTTCAATTTCTGTGCAGGGCGTTTTGCGGTGCATTATGCAACCTCATAACAAGTATGCGGACCGCATGCTGGTCGCATATCTGGGCCGAAAGTTTAGGCCCCTGAGGGCCGTTTCTGCGGTCACTTTGTGGACCGTATAACCATTATGCGGTCGCATATGCGACCACCGACCTGTGTCGAGGAACCCTTTTTCTTAATTTAAAACCCAACCCACATTCCGTTAAAATACCACTTTAGTCAATTTTGAAGCTCATTTCTGATATTTCTAGAGTGAAAGAGAGGGTTCTTGAGGGAGGGCCTAATTTTCATCAAATGGATCTTCAACCATCACTCAAAGCTTTGGAAATATTCAATTAGAGCACCAAATTCTTTATCCTAAAAGGTAAGGCTTCATCACCCCATCTCTTAATTTCAAACATAGCTATAATGGGGTACTAGGGTGATACTTCATGGGTATGAGGGTGGTTTATCTTGCTTGCATGTGTGATAAAGTGTGTGGGGGAAAAAGTGAGCTAGAACCATGAATGTTTTCCTAATTCTGGGTTCAATTTGTATATTGCTAAAATAGATTGAGGTTGCTAAGGGTTCCGGATAATTGTAGAGTCTAAAGAAGAGCAATTGAGGTATGTATGGCTAACTTTCTTCTTCTTAGAATCGAACTCCTGGTGTCCGAATAATTGGTGTTAGTTCCGACTTGATCATACTAGAATTGTTGCCTTAGTGTGTTGGGTTGAAAGGTTCATGTTCCCTAATTGTTTTATATGTTTACCATGTCATCATGCTACTTGAGAACGTTATTATAATTTTATAAGTTCCTTCCCTTATATGTGCAATGCCTTATGTGATGGTACTTATCGACATGAATGATGATGTTATTTGAACGGATAAAAAGGGAACGACTTGAATTGTAAAATGTTCCCAAGTGCCAAGAACTACTTAATAAATGAGTCTGTTTGTGCCATGTAATGAAAGATGGGAAGGAAATGTGAATTTAGTGTACAATTGAAAGAGGTTATGTTTCAAGCGAGATGGCTTAGCCGATCGGGCCGAGATCAGACGCCATGTTGTACACATGGTGGCATTTGTGTTGGAATTATTGATTTACATTGTGGATATGGATATGTCTCACTTGAGATGGCTTAGCCGGTCGGGCATTGTGAGTTGTGGCTTTGGCACTAAAGATTAATAATCTAAAAAGATGGAAAGATTGAATTGGTAACTATGTGATCCTTACTTGGTGTTTCTTTGTATTTCTTTGAAGTACTTATTGATTATTATGACTGCCTTCCCTTTTTTTCACAGTTCATTCTACTAAGATTTGTGTTTGCCTTACATACTAGTACTATTCGACAGTACTAAGGTCCCTTTTGCCGGGGGCGTTACATCTTTGAATGGATGTTGGTGGTTCCATCGCAGATAGTGGTGCTCTCTTTCTCTCCTCACATCAGTCTTGGTGAGCCTCATTTCTCCCAGGGGTCATGTAGTCCTTCTTTTGTATAAGTTTTCATATTTTTAGGTATAGACGGGGCCTTGTTGCCGACATTGTCATGTTTCTCTTTTGTACCCTTAGAGGCTCCGTAGACGTTTATGTGGGTCGTGTATGGGTATCGGAGTGGTCACTGGACCAAGTTGTATTTTGAAAACTTAACTATGGCATAATGTTTATAATGAAAATGGACTAGCAACATTTATGCATGTATATGTGATCTCTCCCCTATTTAGCAGATGGTAACGCGTCCTTTTTTCGGATCATCAATGAGTCAGGTAGGGAAGGTCTAATAGGCTTGCTCGACCGGGTTCACTCGGTTGAGTGCCGGTCGCGTTCCTCGAGGTTGGGGCATGACAAACTTTGTATCAAAGCCTAAGGTTTTAAAGTGTCATAGGATGCCTCAGAGCCGTGTCTAGTAGAGCCCTTCTTATCTGTGTGTTGTCGATAACATCTATAATTAGGGGGCTACTTGGACATTTAAGAATGAAACCCTTCATTGTTGTTCTATATCGTGCAATAGAGCGGACCGTGAGGTTGTTTTCCCCTAACTCATGCATTGTTCTAACTTTCAGTAAATGGCACCTAAGAAGATAGAGAGAGAATTGTCCAAGAAGCCAATGCTACCCTAGGAGTGCCTATTGATCCCCTACTTAAAAATGCTGGTGAGGGTAATCCCCCGACTATCACACTGCCTGATTCGTCTACTCCAGAATAGACTACCCTAGTTCCTACACCCGCAGAGGGTGCCACAATCCCTCCCATCAATATACCTATTCCACCTCCAGCCCAGCTTCAGGTCCCGGTATTTCTGATGGGGATCTTAGAAGAGCTATTCAGATGCTGACTCAGTTAGTAGCTTTTCAGGCCCAGAGGTCAAATGTCACACCCACCTTATCTAGCTCGCTAGGGGATTCTTCTTGTTCCAGGGTAAACAAGTTCCTTCAGTTAGACCCTGTAGTGTTCACAGGTACTGATCCAGGGCCAGACCCTTAGGATTTCATCGATGAGATGCATAAGACCCTCTGAGTTATACGTGCTACTGAGATGGAGGGAGTAGAGTTGGCCTCCTATCAATTGAAAGGGGTGGCATATTCCTGGCTTGAAATGTGGGAGGATTCCCGTGAGGAGGGGAGCCCTCCGGCGAGATGGAGTGAGTTGGCGGATGCCTTCATAGACCATTTCTTGCCTGCCAAGACTAAGGCAGCCCGTGCTGTGGAGTTTGAGACCCTTAAACAGGGTAGTAAGAGTGTGTAGGAATATCACATGGAGTTCGTACGCCTGTCAACGTATGTTGTTCATATGATTCCAAGAATGGAGGTTAGGGTGCGTTGATTTGTGCAGGGCCTTAGCCATTTGGTTATTAATTCTAACATGAACTATGGAAAAATGGCGGCATTTGCCCAAACTACAGAGGCTCGAAAATTAAAGCACAGGATGGAAGGAGAAGGTAGTAGTAGGGCCCGATCAGCAGGTAACCTTGGGGATTCCTTCGGAGGTGGGATATTAGCTTTTCGGGGAGGATCATCAGGGCCGTCCCAGTCTTATGGTCAGTCTTCAGCTACTGCCCTGCCATCAGGGCACGGTCAGTAGCAAGAGAGTCGCTTTAGGCCGGTTAGTGCAGCAGGGGGTCTCACCATCAGGGCCGATCAGGAGGGAGCTTCCAGCAGCAATAGAGGGCCCCATGCCCTAAGTGTGGGAGGATACATTCGGGAGTCTTCTACCTGGACATGCCAGTATGTTACAGATGCAGAATAAGAGGCAATATTTAGAGGGAGTGTCGTGCATCCCGTCAGGGTGTAGGCAGGGGCACAACTCAGTTATCCAGTCCCACAGCTTCTACATCTTTAGCGCACCCTCCAGATCGAGGCTCTTCAGCACCCGCAGGGCATGGTACAGCTAGGGGTGGTGCACAGAGTTCGGGAGGACCCAGCCGATTCTATGCTATGAGTGGTCGACAGAGTGCAGAGACTTCCCTAGATGTCATCACAGGTATATTAACTGTTCTATCTCATGATGTGTATGCCCATATTAATCCCAGATCTTCTTTGTCCTACGTTACTCCTTATGTTGCTACGCGTTACGGGATAGAACCGGAACAGCTTCATGAGTCATTCTCTGTATCTACCCTAGTTAGCGAGTCTATTACAGTCACGCGGGTTTATAGAGATTGTGTTGTCACGGTGCGTGATCGGGATACCATGGGATGATTGATTTTGATGTAATAATGGGAATGGGCTGGCTCTATTCATGTTTTGCCAAACTCAGCTGCCGGACCATAATTATGAGGCTTGATATTCCTAACGAGCCAACTGTTGAGTGGGAGGGGAATAATGTTATGCCAAAAGGTAGGTTTATTTCTTACCTTAAGGCCACAAAGATGATCAGGAAGGGGTATATTTATCATTTGGTTCGAGTTACGGACACCACTGCTGAGGTGCCTACCCTTGAATCTGTACCAATTGCAAATGAATTCCCCGATGTCTTTTCGAATGAGCTCCCTGGAATTCCCCCAGAAAGGGAGATTGATTTGGTGATTGATGTGATGCTAGCCACGCAGCCTATATCCATTCCACCTTATAGAATGGCGCCAACAGAATTAAAAGAGCTAAATGAACAACTAAGTGATTTGCTATAGAAAGGTTTCATCCGACCGAGTGTGTCTCATTGGGTGCACCGGTTCTCTTTGTCAGAAAGAAAGATGGATCGCTACGAATGTGTATTGACTACTGACAGCTCAAGAAGGTCATAATCAAAAATAAATACTCACTGCCAAGGATAGATGATTTGTTTGATCAATTACAAGGTGCGAAGTTCTTCTTCAAAATTGATTTGCGATCCGGGTACCATCAATTGAAGGTAAGGGAGCAGGATATTCTGAAAACAGCATTCAGAACTCGGTATAGGCACTTTGAAGTTTTGGTAATGTCTTTCGGGCTAACAAATGCCCCGAAAACTTTCATGGATCTTATGAATCGGGTCTTCAAGCCGGTTCTTGACTCCTTTGTGATAGTATTCATTGATGACATCCTTGTATATTCACGAAGTCGAGAGGATCACGCCGACCACCTCAGGGAAGTTCTGCAGACTCTTCATCAACACCAATTATTTGCAAAGTTCTCAAAATGTGAATTTTGGCTTAAATCCATTACATTCCTGGGTCATGTCATCTCCGGAGAAGGAATTAAGGTCGATCCTCAAAAGATTGCAGCGTTGAAGGACTGGCCTAGACCTACTACTCCAACAGAGATTCGTAGTTTCTTGGGTTTGGCTGGGTATTATAGGTCGTTCATGGAGGGGTTCTCCACTCTTGCCTCTCCATTGACTAAATTAATGCAGAAGGCGGTTAAGTTCTAGTGGTCCGATGCTTGTGAAAGGAGCTTCCAGGAATTGAAATCAAGGCTGACTTCGGTGTCGGTATTGACCCTGCCAAAGGGCACCGAGGGGTTTATGCTGTATTACGATGCTTCAAGGATTGGTCTTGGGTGTGTATTAATGCAATATGGTAAGGTCATAGCATATGCTTCAAGGCAANTGTATTACGATGCTTCAAGGATCGGTCTTGGGTGTGTATTAATGCAATATGGTAAGGTCATAGCATATGCTTCAAGGCAACTTAAGAATCATGAAAAGAACTATCCAACTCATGACTTAGAGCTTGCGGCTGTGGTTTTTGCATTAAAATTTTGGTGTCATTATTTGTATGGAGTCCATGTAGATGTATTCACGAACCACAAAAGTCTTCAATACATTTTCAAGCAGAAGCAATTGAACTTCAGGCAGGGAAGGTGGCTTGAGTTGCTCAAAGATTATGACATCGACATTTTGTATCATCCGGGGAAAGCTAATGTGGTGGAGGGTCCTCTTAGTCGGAAATCTATGGGTAGTTTGGCTCACTTGGATGCATGTCAAAGGCCCTTGGCCCTGGAGGTTCACCAGTTGGCTGGTTTGGGAGTTCATCTTGCGGACTCTAATGAATGGGGTGTTATTGTGCGAAATAGGGCGGAATCATCGCTTGTGGCAGAAGTCAAGGAGAAATAATATAATGATCCAGTGTTGGTGCAGCTGAAGAAAGCTTCATAAACATAAGACTACAGCTTTTTCTCTTGGCATGGATGACGGTACATTACGGTACCAAGGACGACTAGGTGTTCCAAACGTAGATGGTCTTCGGGAAAGAATTATGGTAGAATCTCATACTTCTAGATATTCCGTGCACCCAGGCTCTACAAAAATATATCATGATCTCAAGGAAGTTTACTGGTGGAATGACATGAAAAGGGGTGTGGCGGACTTTGTGGCAAAATGTTCAAACTGTTAACAGGTGAAGGCCGAGCATCAAAAGCCTGGTGGGTTAGCTCAGAGTATAGAAATTCCAATGTGAAAATGTGAAATGATCAATATGGATTTTGTGGTAGGGTTACCGTGCACTCCGCGTAAGTTTGACTCAATTTGGGTGATCGTGGATAGACTCATGAAATCAGCTCACTTTCTTCCGGTTAAATCTACCGACACTGCTGAATAGTATGCTCAGTTGTATATCAAGGAGATAGTCAGGCTTCATGGAACTCCAGTTTCTATCATTTCCGATCGACGGGCCCAATTCACAGCTGATTCTAGAAGAACATTCAGCAAGGTTTGGGTATGCAGGTAAATCTTAGCACGACTTTCTATCCACAAGCTGATGGGCAAGCGAAGCGGATTATTCAGACGCTTGAAGACATGTTGCGTGCATGTGTGATTGACTTCAAGGGTAGCTGCGGTGATCATTTTCCGCTCATAGAATTTTCTTATAACAACAGCTTCCATGCCAGTATTGAGATGGCGCCGTTTGAGGCCTTGTATGGTAGAAGATGTAGATCACCGATTGAGTGGTTCGAGGTTGGGGAAGCTGAACTAATAGGACCAGACCTTATGCATCAGGCTACGGAAAAGGTTAAGATTATAAAAGAGCGGTTGAGAACTGCTCAGAGTCATCAAAAATCCTATTCGGATGTTCGGCGTAGAGACTTAGAGTTCAAGGAAGATGATTAGGTGCTCTTGAAGGTATCTCGCATTAATGGGATCATGAGGTTTGGAAATAGAGGGAAATTAAGTCCGAGGTATGTCGGGTCATACAGAATCTTTCTAAAGATAGGTCAGGTGGTGTACAAGCTTGAGCTACCACCTGAGATGTCATTAGTGCACCCGGTATTCCATGTGTCCATGTTGAAGAAGGTAGTTGGAGATCCGTCCACTATTGTGCCGGTTGAGACCATCGAGATTACTGAAGAACAGTCATATCAAGAGATTCTAGTTGCTATCCTTGACAGATAGGTCCGAAAATTGTGGAACAAACAAAATGCATCCGTAAAGATATTATGGCAAAACCAGCAAGTCGAAGAAACTACTTGGGAAGCCGAGGATGAAATGAAAAAGAAGTACCCTCATTTGTTTGAATAGCCATGTAATATGTCTATAAAGTTGTCCCCCTTAAATTCTTGTATTAGTTGTTCGGCCGATATAAAGACACTCTGTTCTAGTATTATGTCCCCCATGAGGCTTCGGTTGGTGTTATTTTGCGTTCTGTTGTGTCATTTAATCCTACATATGTTGCTAAGGTGTGTTTCGGGGGCGCTCTTACAGGTGGATAGGCCTAAATACAAAGGAAACTCTGGCAAAATTTTCAGGAAGTTAGGAAGTTAGGCAAATTTGGGGCTGATTGTATGTAGTATAACTTAAGCTGTGTTAAGTGAACCTTGATCCTCATTCGAGGATGAATGATCTTAAGTGGGGGAGGATGTAAGGCCCCGTACAAATATTAACCAAAAACTCGGGGTTTTGTGGTACCCTACGGACTTTGAAAAAATGTTTCACAGAAGAATGCATTTCTGCGGCCCATTATGCGACCGCATAATCACTATGCGGACCGCATAATGGCCGCAGAGTGAAGCATAAAGTTTGTCCAGTTTGAGGTTGGTTTTGCGTTCGATTATGCGATCGCATAATCACTATGCGGACCGCATATTGGTTGCATAATTCCTCTTGGGTTTCTGCGGAGGGAGTTCCGCGGTGCATTATGCGACCGCAGAACAAGTATGCAGACCGCATACTGGTCGCATATCTGGGCGGAAACTTTAGGCCCCTGAGGGCCATTTCTGCGGTCACTTTGCGGACTGCATAACCATTATGCGGTTGCATATGCGACCGCAGACCTGTGTCGGGGCACCCTTTTTCTTAATTTAAAACCCGACCCCCATTCTGTTAAAACACCCCTTTAGTCTATTTTGAAGCTCATTTCTGATATTTCTAGAGTGAGAAAGAGGGTTCTAGAGGGAGGGCCTAATTGTTCATCAAATTGATCTTCAACCATCACTCAAAGCTTTGGAAATATTCAAGTAGAGCACCAAATGCTTCATCCTAAAAGGTAAGGCTTCATCACCCCAGCTCTTAATTTCAAACATAGCTATAATGGGGTACTAAGGTGATACTGCATGGGTATGAGGGTGGTTTATCTTGCATGCATGTGTGATAAAAAGTGTGGGGAAAAAGTGAGCTAGAACTATGAACGTTTTCCTAATTCTGGGTTCAATTTGTATATTGCTAAAATAGATTGAGGTTGCTATGTGTTCCGATAATTGTAGAGTCTAAATAAGAGCAATTGAGGTATGTATGGCTAACTCTCTTCTTCTTAGAATCGAACTTCTGGTGTCCGAATAATTGGTGTAAGTTCTGACATTATCATACTAGAATTGTTTTCCTTAGTGTGTTGGGTTGAAAGCTTCATGTTCCCTAAGTGTTTTAGATGTTTACCATGTCATCATGCTACTTGAGAACGTTATTATGATTTTCCAAGTTCCTTCCCTTATATGTGTAATGCCTTATGTGATGGTACTTCTCGACATGAATGATGATATTATTTGAACAGATAAAAAGGGAAAGACTAGACATGAATGATGATGTTATTTGAACGGATAAAAAGGGAAAGACTTGAATTGTAAACTGTTCCCAAGTGCCAAGAACTACTTAATAAATGAGGTTGTTTGTGCCATGTAACGAAAAGTGGGAAGGAAATGTGAATTGAGTGAACAATTGAAAGAGGTTATGTTTCAAGTGAGACGGCTTAGCCGATCGGGCCGTGATCGGATGCCATGCAGTACACATGGTGGCATTTATGTTGGAATTATCGATTTAAATTGTGGATATGGATATGTCTCACTTGAGATGGCTTAGCCGGTCGGGCCGAGACCGGACTCCGTGTAAAAACACGGTGGCATTGTGAGTTGTGGCTTTGGCGCTAAAGATTATTAATCTAAAAAAATGGAAAGATTGAATTGGAAAGTATGTGATCTTTACTTGGTGTTTCTTGGTATTTCTATGAAGTACTTATTGATTATTATGACTGCCTTCTCTTAGTTTCACAGTACTTATTGATAGTGGTGCTCTCTTTCTCTACTCACATCAGTCTTGGTGAGCCCCATTTCTCCCAGGGGTCATGTAGTCCTTCTTTTGTATAAGTTTTCATATTTTGAGGTATAGACGGGGCCTTGTTTCCGGCATTGTCATGTTTCTCTTTGGTACCCTTAGAGGCTCCGTAGACGTTTATGTGGGTCGTGTATGGGTATCAAAGTGGTCACTGGACCAAGTTGTATTTTGAAAACTTAACTATGGCATAATGTATATAATGAAAAATGGACTAGCAAAGTTTATGCATATATATCTGATCTCTCCCCTATTTAGTAGATGGTAACGCGTCCTCTTTTCGGATCATGAATGAGTCGGGTAGGGAAGGTCTAATAGGCTTGCTCGACCGGGTTAACTCGGTTGAGCGTTGGTCGCGCTCCCCGAGGTTGGGGCATGACACAGTGCATTGCACTGTCTGTGGCACTATGTTTTTATGGCCTTGCATTGTCTATGGCCTTGAGTTTTCATGACCTTGCACTAACTAAGGCTATAATATGTACCTCCCATAAATTTAGTCGATGCTATTTAATTTTATACACCTCACTCACGGTCTTGATCTTAAAACAATTATTTCCACCTATACTCATCCCGATACGACTTCTCATGTCTAGAAGGGCACATTAATACTCATTTCATACATACACAACTAATTCGGAATTATGAGGTGTTACACGCTTGAAGCAGTCATGTGATTCTTTGAGTTAAAAGAGAACCAACCGACTAGAATCAAGATCTTCAAACAAAATGTGGCTGTGGTCAATTTCAAGAAATAGTGTATCTCATGGCTTAGGATTCGAGATATCATGGTTACCTATTGCTCTAAGTTTCATGGCACGATCTAGAGTAGAAAGAAATGCGACAATCCTAAATGTCTTGGTATTTAACCATTTATATGTGTGGCCGGCACACACATATAAGGAAACATCTACTAGACAGAGCTTCATAGACTCCCTAGGATACTTGAATCTAGTGCTACGAACCAAGCTTTGTCATGCATCGAACCTGGGCCTGGACGTAACATGATACTCGATGACTGACTACATGTGACCAAGCGAACCAATTGGCTAGCTGAATTAACATGTGATATCATAACATACTGAATGCGGAAGATAAACTAAAACATACTGATATACTGAAACTCTGAATGATATAAATCAAAGTGTGTAAACACTAATACAAGTCTGAACATATATGCCGTCAACATTATTTAATATGAAAAATTTAGGACTCTGTCTAACTGTTACTCTAGTCTATGAAGCCTCTAATGAAGTACTGAAAACACTGACTGTCTGAAAATACTGAAGACTGTAAGGTAATGATAATTCCCCGAAAGAACTAGGGATCACCAAATAGCTGGTACGAGAATCCTAGCGCTCTGAATCATCAACCTGTAAAATCATTACCTGCATCATGAGATGCAGGGCCTGAGAAAAAGGGACGTTAGTACATTTTAGTTGCACTAGTATGTAAAGCAAGGAAAAGAAAGAATCATAAATGCTGAAATTGAAACTAAGCTGATAATTGAGAATTGATAATTGATAATTAAAATGATAACTATTGAAACTGAAGCTGAAATAATAACTGATAACTAATAACTGATAACTAATAACTGATAACTTAAATGATAACTGATAATAGATAACCGGAATGATAACTTATAAGTGAACTAAACAAAGGAAGTAACGATATAAATACTCCCTCTTTAAAATGATGAACATCCTGGTTATCTAAATATTAAACTGCGGCCTCAGTCCCAAAGATGCATAAAGCATTAACTGGGGCCTCAGGCCCAAATATAGGTGTTCAACAACAACAACAACAACAACCCAGCATAATCCCACTAGTGGGGTCTGGGGAGGGTAGTGTGTACGCAGACCTTACCCCTACCTTAGGGTAGAGAGGGTGTTTCCAATAGACCCTCGGCATCCTTCCCTCCAAGAACTCCCCACCTTGCTCTTGGGGTGACTCGAACTCACAACCTCTTGGTTGGAAGTGGAGGGTGCTTACCATCAGAGCAACCCAC
>AWOL01S0002684.1:90138-108051 GCA_000715115.1 Nicotiana otophora | reverse complement strand
CAAATAGATGTAACTCACACCAATTCCCATCACCTAAATATTTACAACAATCATAAGTCAACAATCAAAAAGCCTACCATAGTTCATATGGTTCTCTTTATCAAACCCATTTACTATTCTCTCAAAACTCATCAATTTATAGCTATAAATGATTTGGGAGTAGAAACATTACCTTTTTGAAGTTCTATCCTCTTGAATTCGAGTTCTAGCATTTTCTTTCTCAATAAAGGTGTTTCGATCGAATATCTTGGATAATGGAGGGACCTTGGGGAAGTTAGGTTCTTGAGAGATTCCTTTTCTAGATTAGGTTTTCGTGTTTGGGGTGTGGGAGAACGAGCTCGGGCTTTTAAATAAGTGAACACGTCCTAAAATTGAGGAGTAAAATAAATATAGCTCAGGTAAAGCTCGCTTGCGCAAGGCATTGTCAGGGGTACCGAAATAATTGTGCAAGGTGATATCAGAAGAGGCAAAATTACAGTGCCTTGCACTGTCTGGGGTGTTGAGGAAGATGCCCTGGACAGTTCCTTGCACTGTCTGTGGCACTGAGTTTTTATGGCCTTGCATTGTCTAGGGCTGTGAGTTTTTATGACCTTGCACTGACTAGGGCTATAATACATACCTCCCATACATTTAGTCGAGTCTATTTAATTTTATACACCTTACTCTCGGTCTTGATCTTAAAATAATTGTTTCCACCTATACTCATCTCGATAGGACTTCACATGTCTATAAGGTCACATTAATACTCATTTCATATATACACAAGTAATTCGGATTTATGGGGTGTTGCACGCTTGGAACTGTCATGTGATTCTTTGAGTTAATAAATAACCAACCGACTAGAATCAAGAACTTAAAAAAAACATGGTTTGTGGCATTTTCATGAAATAGTGTATCTCATGTTTTAGGACTCCGAATATCATAGTTACCTATTGCTCTAAGTTTCATGGCATGATCTAGAGTAGAAAGAAGTGAGACAATCCTAAATGTCTTGGTAGTTAACCATTTATATGTGTGGCCGGCACACACATATAAAGAAAACTCCACTAGACACAACATCATAGACTCCCTAGGATACTTGAACCTAGTGCTCCGATACTAAGCTTTGTCACGCCTCGAACCTGGACCTGGACGTAACACGACACTCGGTGCCTGACTACATGTGACCGAGCGAACCAACTGGCTGGCTGAATCAACATGTGATATTATAACATACTGAATGCGGAAGATAAACTAACATGTGCTTATATACTGGAACTTTGAATGATATAAATCAAAGTGTGAAAACACTAATACAAGTCTGAACATATCTGCAGTCAATTTCAAGAAATAGTGTATCTCAAGTTTTAGGACTCGGAATATCATGGTTCAAAAACGATGGAATAGATGATGATTTGAACTATAAGAAAGACTATTTACTCGTTCAAAACAAGTTAATATTGATGTTTTATATGTTCAATGAAAGTTATGATTCTATGATATTAAAAAAGGAATTTAGATCAAGAAACGTGTTCTTGAATGATCAAGAACTAAAAAGTTCCTAAAGTCACCACAGGAATCAAATAACGTGATAAAGAGAGTTAGCCTCACATACCTTGACGCTGGCCCTTTTATGTGTATCACAATGTTTGTTGCCTCCTTCAACGATAATCAACGTCAATATATATAGAGATGAACCAATATTAGCACTAATTCTAATGTTTTAGTGACTTAGGAATTCGATCAGACACCCTTTGGGCGTAAAGCCTCATAGCCCTAAGTAATTGGTCTTTTCTTCACCAAGTTCTCATTCTACTACTTCTAAGTGATCCTACAATCCCAAATAGATGTAACTAACACTATTTCTCATCACCCAAATGTTTACAACAATAATAAGTCTACAATCCAAAATCCTACAATGGATCATATGATTACCTTTATCAAACCCATTTACTATTCTCTCAAAACTCATCAATTCATAGCTATAAATGATTTGGGAGTAGAAGCATTACCTTTTTGACGTTCAATCCTCTTGAATTCGTGTTCTAGCATTTTGTTCTCAACAATTGTGTTTCGATCGAATATGTTGGATGATGGAGGGACCTTGGGGAAGTTAGGTTCTTGAGAGCTTCCCTTTCTAGAGTAGGTTTTCGTGTTTGGGGTGTTGGGGATCGAGGTAGGGATTTTAAAAAAGTAACCATGTCCAAATATTGAGGAGGAAAATACAAATAGCTCGGGTAAACCTCGCATGCGCGAGGCATTGTCAGGGGCACTAAAATAACTATGCAAGGCGCCATCAGAGGCGCCAAAATTACAGTGCCTTGCACTGTCTGGGGCACTAAGGATGATGCCCTAGACAGTGCCTTGCACTATATGTGGCACTGAGTTTTTATGGCCTTGAACTATCTATGGCCGTGAGTTTTCATGGCCTTGCACTGATTAAGGCTATAAGATGTACCTCCTATAAACTTAGTCGATTCTATTTAATTTTATACACCTCACTCTCGGTCTTGATCTTAAAACAATTGTTTCCAACCATACTCATCACGATAGGAATTCACATGTCTAGAAGGTCACATTAATACTCATTTAATACATCCTCAACTAATTCGGATTTATGGGGTATTACACGCTTGGAGCAGTCATGTGATTCTTCGAGTTAACAAAGGACTAACCGGCTAGAATCAAGATCTTGAAACAAAAATGTGGTTTGTAGGAAATTTCAAGAAATAGTGTATCTCAAGTTTCAGGACTCGGAATATCATGGTTCACAATGGAGGGAATAGATGAAGATTTGAATTATAAGAAAGACTATTTACTCATTCAAAATAAGTAAATATTGATGTTGCATCTACTCAATGAAGTTATGATTCTATGATATTAAAAGAACGAATTTGATCAAGAACTAAAAAGTTCCTAAAGCCACCACATAGAATCAAATTACATGATAAAGAAACACCACGCACAACTAAAAACAAGGCAAAGACTATGAGAACCTTGTTTGGAACGGAAAATAAGGGTAAAGATGAAAAAATATAGAAAAACGCTGTATTTCAAATTAGGGCAACAACAACAACAACCCAGTAAATCCCACTAATGGGGTCTGGGGAGGGCAGTGTGTACGCAGACCTTACCCCTACCCCGAAGGAGTAGAGAGGCTGTTTCCGAAAGACCCTCGGCTCAAAAAACAAAAAAAAGACAAAAGGGACAAAAACATGAATAGCATTCTACAAGGAAAGAGAATCCTTTATATAGGCATAGAGTCTCTTCTTTGTAGATTACAATTCCTATTCTAATAAGGAACTAAAATAAGTAAAGATAAGGAAAGTTAAATCCCTATTCTACAAGGAAAAGAAACTATAATCCTACTAAAATGAAAATCCTTATTCTCAAGGAATAAAATAAATTCTATTTTAAGAAGGAAAGGGTCTTGGCTTCGTGAAATCAATTTTGGGATTTTTGAGCTTAAAGACACGTCCACACACCTATTCATGGGCATATACCAACTTATTTTTGGCGAGCTAAATAACAAAAGTCTAATATAGCTTCTTGATTTGCATCATTCTTCCTAGGTTGAAAAGGACTCATCCTCGAGTCTAAAGGCTCTATAAATGTCGCAAGGTCAGCAACACTAAATATTGGTGACACCCCATAATTGTCCGGTAGATCCAATCTGTAAGCATTGTTACCTAACTTTTGAACAACTCGAAATGGACTATTAGCTCTTGGTTGCATTTTTCGATACTTATGATTAGGAAATCTTTCTTTCCTCAAGTATACCCAGACTAATTCTCCCACGTTAAAGAATTGTTGTTTTCTCTTCTTATCAACTTGTTTCCTATATGCCTTTCATTGTCTCTCAATCTCTTGTATTACTTTCTCATGCAACTTCGTCAATTGCTAAACCCTCTCATCAGCATATCCACCAAAAGAATGGGTTTTAAGAAGAGGAGACAAGTGTAATGGACCTAGAGGATTCTTACCATAAACCACCTCAAAAGGACTTTTTCCATTTTTTCGATTCACAGACTTGTTGAAAGAAAATTCAGCATGTGGTAGCAAGGATTCCCATTCTCATATGTTCTTATTGATCAAACTTCTTAGCAATGCTCCTAATCCTCGATTGACTACCTCTGTTTGTCCATCTATTTGAGGTTGATAATATGAGCTATACTTCCAACTCCGTACTAAGCTTAGCCCATAAAGAGAGCCAAAAATGACTAACAAACTTAGTGTTGCGATCAGAAACAATGCTTCTTGAAATGTCGTGTAATTTGACAATACTGTTAAAGAACAAAATAGCTACATAAGTTGCATCACTTGTCTTGTTACATGAGATAATGTGTTCCATATTAGATATTCTATCAACAACAACGAAGATATCATCCTTCCCTCCTTGTGTCCTTGGCCATCCAAGCACAAAGTCCATGCTAATATGTTCCCACTGTGTTGTAGGAATTGGAAAATGCTCATGTAATCCCTTATTGCTCCCATGGCTCCTCTGTCATAGCTCGGGCAGGTGCTCTAGCTGCACCATGTGCCCTTCCTCGGCCTTTGCCCTAGCCCCACCCCCAGCCTCTCGCGGCTCTATAAGGGGGTGCGGGTGTCTTATCATCGGATCCAGCGGTGCGTGCCCTCACCATCTGTGAGAGAATATAAAAACAAAATTATAATTTTGAAGTCAACAAATTCGCATGATAAGGAATCAAATAAGTGATGTTTTTCCTAACAGTTGCATAGCCTCTCGAAGATAAGTACCGAGGCCTGCACACACCGGTAGGTATACCTTGAATTCTCTGAATCCGAACTCAACTCACCGATGCCTAAGCTAGTAAGAGGTAGCTGGATTTCCCAAAGAGATGCACAGAAGCGTAGCATGAGTATACCACAACGGTATCTAGTAAGTGCCAAACCTAACCTCGGTAGAGTAGTGACGAGGTTAGGTCAAGGCCCTACTGGAATAAATAAGAAACTGAACAAGTGTATATGATAGAGTAATAATGATAAACAATGGAAATGATAAAGTGACGTGATATACCAAGAATAGCTATACTGAACTAAGAAAAATAAGGCATCATGGAAGAAAACAAGAAATAATATGCCAAGGAAACAAAGATACTATAACAACAAGTGATGTAATAGAAAAGTATCAACAAGCATCACTACCAAGGTACCGCCTCGTAGTCTCATTTCATAAAACAATTCACAATCTTTCCTTATGTCACCGCAGGAGCCTTGCATTTAGTTTTGAAAATCATTTTCCCGAAATAGCTTCACACATTTTAGCCCACCTTATCACATCGCGTGGCTTCAAGTGGTTCCCCTACTAGCAACACGCGTATCAAGCCCACCTTATATCACCGCATTCATTTCAACTCCAATCCTTATACCACCGCATGCTTATCAATATCACAACGTGTCACAAATCGCACCTCAAGTGCTCTATATCACAACTTGCTAAAGAAGTCAACAATAATAGTGTTTCCACAAAAGTAGCCAATGGCTCAACCACAATAACAATAGCAACCGAAAGTGAATACCTCAACAAGAATGATATTTCAAAACTTCACAACTCTGGCTCAATGTGAATCACTGCCTTTATAACTCCATACCAATTTCAACAATAAGATATTCCAAGAAAAAACAACTTCGAATGAGGAACTCAACGGATAAATGGTAAATAAGGAATAGAGAAAGCAATATCTCAACTAAACCTTTACAGGAAATTAACAAGTAAGAGATAAGACAAGTAAAGCATGTGAAGGTAGACTAATTGTCACGACCCAAACTGATGGGCCCCGACGGGCACCCGGTACTTTACTCAACCGAGTACTAACATAACGTATCTTTCTTATTACATCATCATAGGTAAGTGGGCCAGAAGAGGTGTCATGAGATAAATAGAGTAAACATGAGGGAATTACCCGACATAGAATGACCCAACCTAATATAAAAACCCATACACGTGACATACGAGCCTATAAGGACAACATGATCATTTATAAACTCAACATATAGGCCGACAAGGCCATACAAATACCCGTACACATGACATCAGTCTACAAGTCCCTAAGAATACATAATTGTCATAAAGGTCGGGACAGAGCCCCGCCATACCAATCAATACATGTCCTAATGATACTGACCAAATAACAACTCCGGAACAAATGGAGTGCACCCACATCTTCTGCTGAGCTGATAGCCTACTTGGAGGCTCTCAACCTGTCTATCGGGACTGCGGGCATGGAACGCAGTGTCCCTAGCCAAAAGGGATGCCAGTACAAATACTGTACCGAGTATGTAAGGAATGAACATGAGTAAATAATAGATATGAGAAACATGGAGTAAAAGACTCAGCATGTAAGTCGGAATAACTCTGTGAATCAATAATATTTACAATGTCATGCATATTCGTACAAATGTCATACCATGCATAGGTATATGCGTACATAACATCATCAAGCCTCTGAGGGCATCCCATCATATTATCTTGGCCACTGTGGGCAAATCATCAACGTATACCAGCTGATCAGGTGGTGGTGCGTATATAACGTCGTAACCTTTTTCCATATCCCAAATACATATATATATATATACACGTATATAACGCCATCTGGTCATGGGTCAATGTACATGTATAAATGCATGAAATGCATAAGAAATACCTTAATAAGATTTCTCGGACTATCATAAACATAATATGCCTGTCGGATAAAGTTTATCAAATGCTTATTTTTTTGAGACCCATGAACAGAAGATATAATAATAATAATTCACATGGGGAATCAATAATATAGACACCCATAATACTTCTATGAATAGAGTCATTTATGAAAATTGTGCGTTTACTCATTTCGTTTGTATCATATGGATCATGCCACACGAAAGAAGGGATAGCCTTAACATACCTGGACCGATTCTCTTGGCAATTCCTCTAAAACACGTCTTTTGCGAAGAACACATAATGGCGGATCGAAGTAGGGAAAAATCCGTATGATGTTCTTTAGCAAGATTATACCGGGCTCCCTTAAAATTGCAAAATCTCATGTTGCTAAGATGCTAAGAAATTTCGTTTGAATTTTGCTTCAAGAGAATCACGTATCAACCATCTGAATCCTTGAATGAAATGGGTTGAACCTTAATACCTCATATTGTAGAGACAATACATCTCCTTAAGTGATTTAGAAGGATTTTGTTTAAACTTTGGTGGATGTGGGCCCCACTAGGAGATGACCTAGCCACCAAACCCTCTTAAATGTGCCACCTTGCAACGTTATTTATGAGTCACTAATAAGAATAGTGGGCTGCCACGTTAGCCTCCCTAAGACATATCCAAATATTCACCCCTTTCCTTAATCAACTCATTAATCCCCCACTAATCCAATATTTATCCACTTAATTCCTTAATTGCATCGTAATCTCCGACTAACAATCAATAATTACCCAATTATTCACATAATTAAGAATTATCTCAAATTACTTATAATACTACTTACTTTTAACACACTTTATACACCTTACTATCATGGCCATGTGTTAGCTTGTATGGTGCTAGTCCATAAATATCGGGTATTTTAGCTCGGGCCATATTTTTTCTCCAAATGTCAAACTTAGACGAAAACTATTTTCTTTGATTTGCTTACCCTCTCACCTTCACGAATTTACTCATCACTTGTTTGAAATAGCATAATGATTCCCGAACTTACGACGATTAACTTACGACGAAACTTTAACATACGAAAATGTGGGATGTAATATCTCATTTCCGAGCTTTCATCAAGTTACTTATGGCGTACTTTTACGTACAAAAACATGGGGTGTAACATCATTCACCCCTTTGGAATATTCGTCCTCGAATGTTGACTAATGCACTAATCATTCACGCTTGCAAATATTTAATACTCTTGCCATTTAGGCAACTGTTCTTTGAATAAATCCAAAGGCCAGGGCATTCCCGCCTTTAGGCCTCTTTCTCACACCACGGTCTGTGGTCGGAATTCTTCCAATCTCGTAACTCTTGCTACCTTCTGTCGCAGCTTGTACGACTTTTTCCTTGTATGTGCGCCTATGCGACTCTTCTCTCCTTTTTTCTCCAGTATTTAGCCAACTTTAGGCCTCACTTTGTAAGCATATATAGATCTTGATAAGATGTCTCTCTGGGCATCTATAGGTATACTGAAGTTCTTTGCTCGATACTTTGTTGAACTTATGAATATTGCTATATCTTATTTCATAGACCCGGTTATCCATTCGTATGGCTTTACAGGATCTAGGTAGGTCATACTATACCATAACTGTTACTTTGATTTATCGTTACTGAGGTCTGCTACCAAACTCCAGGTTACTTTTGTTGCTTATCCCATATGAATAAATCTAAGTCCTTTAATGCTTCCTCATTACTGTTCATCGTAAGAATGACGGCCTAATGTCATCTCATACTTTGTGACTTTTGTCCATCCATTGTTGAAATGATTAGTCTGATCCACCTAGGGCGATGCCATACTTCTATACCCATATTTTATAGCGTCCCAATGTGACTCACCTTACATGGGTGTTTTAATCACGTACAATCCATAAAATCCTCTTCAAGTCATTACTCAATCGAAGGCCCAAACGTTATCCGTTATCTATCACAATTACACCCTTATTCTACTACCAGGGCATCATTCTATCTCTTCTAAATGCTAATAGTATTAGACTCCTTTGAGTTCATTCTGGCTATATTGAACTTTCTACAACTTAGAGAAAGCATAAACTCTCTTATTTTATGGGCTTAATCCCTAGGATTTATCCATTTTCGTCACCTTCTCACTTGCCCTTTTCTTATCTTTACTCTTGTCTTTCTAAAACCTTGGCACTCTACCATACATTATCATCCAATTTACACATATCCATTTACACTACTCGCAACCTTCCTTCAACTTGCTTGCACCATAGATTTCCTTGCGTTATTCTGGAACATCAAGCGAGACATCGCATTGTTTCTAACTCTTCTTTACTTTTTTAACTAGACTTCTCGATACATAGAAACCATAGGTTGGAAGATATGCCACTGACTATGCCGCTATCATTTCTGGATACTGAATCCTAGCACTTCTAACCTTCTATCTGTAGTATGGATTATTCACAACCTTCTAGATTTGAGTATCTCATACGTTATTCACCTTTACCTTACTTACCTTACAATCTCGCATCACGTCTTCTATCTCTTTCATGACCTCGCTTTAACACATGTATAATTCTCATCGTTAACTTGAAGCTCTGTTATAATACTTGCACTTTTGGTGCATACACAATCCGGTGAGAGCTTCATGTTGACTTCTTATGAGGCTGGTACTTCTTCTAACTAGATTTATCGTAATGCCGTTATAGAATATGGTTCCTGTACTATCTCTCTTGCGCCTCTGATATTAGAGTAAGTCTGCAATGTTCGTGATCATGATTTCTATAATTTTCTGGGTTTAATTATTGGACTCCTAATTCATTTGGTTGATGTAACTCTTTAGTTTCCTATTCCTTCTGATCAGCCTTCATGTAGGCTTGAGCTATCTTCCGATCTGCGGCTCCTGGTATTAGTTATTACTTTAGCCTTCCATGAGTTGTATAGAATATCCATGATACAATCTTCTACAAATTTAGTCCTTTGTTTATACCTTGGGCTCAATTCTTTCTTTTAAGTTATACCAGAGTTTTTTACGGTTGTATGAATGTCAGTATATAAGTTGCATGGCTAATATTCCAAAATCGTAAGTGCGTTCATATGACGTAATTAACACTGGATCATTGATCGAATAATTCCTTTTGTTCCTTCTCAGCTTTCTTTAAACGTAGGCAATTACTTTTCCTGGTCTTTCTGCTCCCCTTGTTGCATGCATACTTAACTTATCTTAGTGCCCATACATATTGGAATTCCATACCACTCATATGATCTTAAATATCACTTCTGATTTTTTTTACTTCCTGTCAGTTAGCCTAGGTGCCACTTTCTTATGGAGTGCATACAACGTTGTTGTGAGACTGTTGTTATAAGATCACTTCCTCTTTAAGTCACTGAGCTTAGGTCTAAGACTTCTTCCTTACTTCCTCAGATAGTCTTTCACTGTAGTACTTAGGGAGGACACTCTGATTCTTACAAAACTGTGAGCTTATTATATCATATACTCGACGGAATTTGTATGTCCTTCCTCGCCTATTATTATCCGTAGTTACTTACCTCCATGCCCTTGTACTTGTAGGATTGCTTCTGAGCTGATATTTTGATTGTCTTCCCAGTGGCACTCTCTTTTATCTCCGTAACACTCATACTGTACCTTTAACTACCCCAACTCCTATCTTACTATTTGTCAAGGTTACGATATCATATCTGCGAGACTGAATTCCCCATGTTGGGGTTTACTATGTTTATCTTGCACGATCTATTGATTTGTCTGTACCTTCTTGTCTAACCATAACTAGGCTCTTCCTGAATCAACTACCAACTAATCGTTGGTCCATTTTCATATCAAGATTCCGCGTAATCTTTCTTGGGTTATTTCCTTTGTCTTAACTTACGTCTCGCACTAGCTCCTTATTTATCAATAACAACTTGGGCAGAAATCCTTACTTCCTCTCTTTGATAATGTTCTGGAATCGTAGCATATCTGTAGGATTTGGATAATTTCAATCTCATCCCTTCTTCATTTTTATCGCATTCTTCCTTTACCATTCCATAATTGCTAGAACCACTTAATTCTAATTTAATGTCACATCACTCCATATTCCCCCATTTAGGGGAGTACTAATAGTTGGAGCTATGATGATCTACCCATTTATGTTTTACCTCTTCATCTTTGGCGTCCTCTCAGATCATCGATGATCCTTACTCGCCTTGCGGTAATCCTTCTGTGCCAAGGATGAGAGAATTCCTTACTCACAAGGGCGACAGTTAGTGTAACTGGCACATATAGTCCCTTAAGCTTAACTTTGCTCACATTGCTTGCTTTAGAGAAGCGTCTTCTTGAATGACCATTCTCTGAGTTTCTCATGAATGTTCTTCTGTTGTCCATTCTATTATCGCCAAAATGAAATCTGCAATTCTCATAATGTCGACCATTATCAAATCATTCAGTCCCTAACTCATGTTTAGTTTATCTTGTTCACCAATCCATATTGATTTATATTACTCTGGGTCTAACTTTTCCTTCTGGTAATCACGTTAGAGTCATGAAATTATTTCTCGAAATGAGGATGTGACTTTATGATACTCTTTTGTTGCCTCAAGGCCTGTTACCTTTCGTATTTTCCTTTCCTTGTCTATAGACTCTGTAATACTGTCATTTTCATTTTTTTTCTACCGTTGTCATCCATGTATCACATCTTACTCATAATTCTTCATTAACTCTCTTCTTATTTCCCTGCTAACATTTCTATCTATCACTCTGTACTGCTCTCAAAAACTATGAAGTGAACTGAGGGCCTCTATTAGAAATGATAGAATTAGGCACACCATGCAGCCGGATAATATCCTAAATATAAATTTGGGCCAACCTCTCTGAAGAGTACGTAGTCACCATTAGAATAAATTGTGCATATTGGTTAGTCTATCGATAATGACCCAAATAGTATCGAACTCCTCAACGTCCCCGGCAACCCAACTGCACAATACACAGTGATGCCTCCCACTCCTACTCTGGTATAACAATTTTATGAAGTAGGCCACGTGGCCTCTAGTGCTCATACTTAACCTGCTGGCAATTCAGACACCTCGCAACATACTCGACTATGTCCTTCATCCGCCGCCACCAGTAATTGTGCCCCAAGTCACGATACATTTTCGTAGAACCTGAATGAATAGAATACCGCGAATTGTGTGCCTCTTCTTGAATCGTCCCCCTCAGACCATCAATATTAGGAACACATAAACGACCATGGAGTCGCAAAACACCATCATTATCGATAGTAACCTCTTTGGCATCACCCCATAGCAACGTCTCTCTAAGGACTAGCAAGTGCGGGTAATCATACTGACGATCCTTGATCCGCTTGAATAAAGAAGACTGAGCCACAACACATGCAATAACTTGACTGGGCTCAGAAATATCCAGCCTCAAAAGTTGGTTGGCTAAGGACTGGATGTCCAAAGCCAATGGCCTCTCCTCTGTTGAAATGAGTACCAAACTACCCATACTCTCAACTTTCCTGCTCAAGGCATCTGCGACCACATTCCCCCTGCCCTGATGATAGAGGATAGTAATATCATAATCCTTCAGTAACTCAAGCTACCTACGCTACCTCATATTAAGATCCCATTACTTAACTGCGATGATCGCTATAAACCTCGCAACAGACCCCTTCACGATAATACCTCCAAATCTTGAGGGCATGAACTATCGCGGACAACTCCAAAAATGCAAGGGGTAATTCTTCTTGTGGGGATTTAGCTGACGTGAAGCATGTGCAATAACTCTCCCCTCCTGAATCGATACACAACCCAAGCAAATGCGTGAAGCATCGCAATACACACTATATATCCCTGATTCAGAGGGCAATACTAACACCAACGTTGTAGTCAATGCAGTCTTGAGCTTCTGAAAGCTCACCTCGCAATCATCAGACCATCTGAACGGAGCACCCTTCTAGGTCAATCTAGTCAAAGGAGCTACAATAGATGACAAGACATCCACAAACCGACGATAATAACCTACTAACCCCAAGAAACGCGTAATCTTGGTCGCTAACCACAAACCGATGATAATTACCTGAATCTTCCTAGGAACCACCTTAATACTAATACTAGATACAACATACTCCAATAAAGCCACAAAATCTAACCTGAACTCGCACTTGGAGAACTTAGCATATAGCTTGTCTTCCCGAAAGGTCTAAATCACAAACCTTAAATGATTCTCGTGCTCCTCTATACTATGCGAGTAGATAAATGTGTCATCAATGAAGACGATGACAAATGAGTCAAGATATAGCCTGAACACCTGATTCATCGAATCCATAAATGCCATTGGGGAGTTAGTTAAGACAAAGGACATCACTAAAAATTCATGGTGCCCATATCCAGTCAAGAAAGCCGTCTTCGGAACATCCGAAGGACGAATCTCCAGCTGATGATACCCAAATCTCAAATAGAGCTTTGAGGACACTCTAGCACCCTATAGCTGATCAAACAAATCATCAATGTGTAGAAATAGGTACTTATTCTTGATGGTGTTTTTGTTCAACTTACGGTAATCCAATGCACATCTGAATACTCTCGTCCTTCCTCTTCACAAATAACTCAGGTATGCCATAAGGCGACACTCTTGCCTAGATGAACCCTTTCTCGAGAAATTCTCGAAGCTTCTCTTTTAATTGCCTCAACTGCTTTGGAGCCATGCGATAAGGTGAAGTAGATATAGGCTGGGTGCCTGGCACCAAATCAATGTTAAAATCCATATCTCAATCCGGTGGCATACCTGGTAAGTTAGCAGGAAATACATCGAAAATCGCTCGTACCATCGGCACTAAATCTATCATGGGAGTCTCTGTATTAGTATCCCGAACAAAGGCCAAACTGGCCAAACAACCCTTCTCGGCCATATATCTAGCCTTCAATAAAGAAATAGCCCAACTAGAAGTACCAACAAATGAACCCCTCCACTCTAATCTGGGCAACTCAGGCATCGCCGAGGTAATATTCTTGGCATGACAATCAAGAATGGCATGGTAAGGAAACAATCACTTTGTCCCCAAGATAACCTCGAAAACAACCATATCGAGCAAAAGAAGATATGCTCTAGTCTTGTAACCATAAAAAGTCACTACACATAATGGGTAAAGCCGATCCATAATAATAGAATTATCCATTGGCGTGGACATATACAAGACCACTAAAGGACTAACGAGAGAAATCCTAATAAGGAGAAAATAAAGAAAAAACATAGTAATAAGTAGACCTTGGATCAAATAGTACCTGTGATCACTGCATCGGAGGCGACTCCATCTGGCCAGGCTAAGAAAGCATAGTATTCAGCTGGAGCGCCACTTGACTGGCCTCCACCTTTAGGGAGACCCCTACCCACCTGCCCTCTACCTTTGGCCGGCCGGGTGGGAGGTGTGGTAGCTGGTGCGGTAATTATGGGCCGTTGGTCCTGCTGCATTGCCTTGCCCCGTAGTCTGGGACAAAACCTCTTCACGTGGCTTAACTCCCCACACTTAAAACAACCCCTCAGAGTAAAGAACTGCTCACCCAAAGTCTTACCCTGATGGCCTGAATACCGACTGGAGGAACCCTGGATAGCTGGCGGACGGTAAGTACTCTCTGGAATAGCACTGAAGTAGGGTCGTGCTGGAGCACTCCGAGCAGGTTGTGGTGCTAGATGCATGTGCTTGCTAGACTGGCCCCTTATGAACTGACCTCTTCCCCCAAATGGGGCTTCACTGAATCCACTAAAATGTCAAGGTTGCTTATCCCTCGATGCAAACTCTCTGCTGGGGTTACGGATACGCTCGATCCACCGAGGTATATCTACAACCTGATGAAAGGAAGTCCCCATATCTGCCTCACGGGCCATAGAACCTGAATCTCAGGGTGCAGACCTGTAATAAACCTCTGCAGCCTCTCTATATCCCACAATAGTTGCATGGAAAAATAAGTCAGTGAATATCTCTTCTTAGTCAGTCACAAAAATATGACCCTAACAGAGCCACTCGAACTGACCCCGAAGCTACTCTCTCTGAGAAGGTAGTATGTACTTTTCCAAGAACTGATGCATAAACTAATCCTATGTCAAGAGTGGTTAACCTGCTGGCCTGCAATTGAGGTAAGCCTGCTAGCATCTGCGGGCCTTGCCCTCAAAATGAAATATGGTGAAGTCCACCCTATTGGACTCCAATAGTCCCATGTTACGTAGATTTTCCTTGCAACGATCAATGAAATCACGTGGGTCCTATGACCGCTCACCTCAAAGATTGGAGGACAAAGCCTAGTCCATCTGTCCAACCGCTTTTGCGGCGCAACGGTTGTGGCTGGCAACTGGCTAGACCCCGCCTGTATGTAGTGCACCGTGTGTTTGATATACAATAGCAGTGTGCCCTGGAGCCTAAGAGGTAGGGATATGTGCTCCCCCTCCTGCCTGAGATGTTGCTAGGTCTGCCAGAAATAAAAAAGCCTGTGACATAGAATCCATGAACCGCATCATACGACCCATGACATCATGAAATCCAGGTGAAGTCATGAAATTTGTCAGGGCCAGCTCAGCTTCAGGCACCTCATCATGCTCCTCATTAACAGGATCCTCCACTAGATCCACTGGTGGTACAACAGGAACAACTCTAGGACTCCCTCATCCTCTAATAGGAGCAGGATCCTCCCCAAACCTCTGCCTCGACCTCAATCAACGGGGGGAGTAGCCCTTCTACCGCTGGGTACATCTACCGCGTGCGATTTCACTATCTGTGAGAGAATAATAGAAGGATACTTAGCACAATATCAACTATACGATAGGATATGAAGAAAGAGTGTTTTCCTAACACACCCTAGCCTCTCGAAGATAGATAAGTACGAACGTGATCGCACTGTTCCGCAAGACTAACTAGGATTGCTCAGCACTCGTGAGACCTATGTGAACCTGAAGCTCTGATACCAAACTGTCACCATCAAGAACCTATAATAGGTCATGATGGCGCCTAACGCCGCTGTTAGGCAAGCCCAGACGTGATCCTCCAATTTAGTTATTTCTTTTTAATTTCTAAAAGCATAAGTGTCCTTAAATACACCGAATAAAAGCTAAATCTCCGCAACCGTACATACTTCTTTCTCAAGATTATTAAGTGTGAATAATACATAAACTACAGTGATAGTAATTTTAAGTACAACAATGCATAAACTATAGAAGCCCCCAAAACTCGGTGCCACTGGTGCATGAGCAATCTAGAGAATATACAAACTACTACCACTATTGTCCGAAGTAAAATCGATAGGAACAGTAAACAAGGTAGAAGAAGAATCCAGTGCTGCACATCGAAGCAAGGCAAGCAGCTCACCACTAAGTCTCCGTGGAAGTGCTTCTACGCCCCCGTGTGACCACTGGAAGTACTTGTCTTAGTACCTGCACATTCAATGTAGAAGTGTAGCATGAGTACGTAAAACAGCGCGTACCCAGTAATTATATAGTCTAACCTCGAAAAGATAGTGGCGAGGGGTTGACTTGACACTTACTAATGGTCAAACAGTAGTAAAATATATAAAGTAGACATGGAGGATGTACAACAAGTAGTAATGAAACACATAAAATATTAATAGTAAATTTCCAATGTGGATCTATAACAAATCTCTAAATTGTCATAATCGGCCTTGAAGACACGAACTTTACTGTTACTGTCGTTCCCCTTTTGCTCGCGAAAGCGGACTTCGACATGTGACAACTCTTTTTAATGGGTATTTAAAGAGAAGAGTCGCCACCCAATGATTTTGAGGTGTTTTAGGGTGCCTATTTTCAAATAACTCTGTTTTAACTAATCTGTGTTACTAAAGATCGGGTAAGGGCTCAAATTACCTCAAAGAGAAGGTGTTAGGCACTCATCAAGGTCGACAATTATGGGTCCAGGCCAAAGTTTACACTATGTAGGATTATCGAATCACAATTGTCCTAAGTTATCATATAAGTGTGGGAAGACAAGGAGTTTAAAGGTTCTATTGTGAACAAATGTAAAGAAAATCAGGTCAACAATTAAACTATATAGATAGTCAATACAAGTCTTTAAAGGTTACAAGGTACAATGTAATTATTCTATATTCAATGACTAAGTGTGAACAATAAACATGTAAAGGAGAGAGGTGCTACATTTTTTACCATAAAGGATCACCCTGTGTAATACTTCGCAACTTCTTTAGAGTTAGGGTTGCTCATAGTATTCAGAGGGCACAGACTATCATCTCCTGCTACCTGATTACTATTATAAAGTTGTTTACTTAAAGCGTTCTAATTCAATTCTAAATTATCTCTTATACGTGTGCTACCCGTCCTATGCCGATGGTCCAGGAGGCTTTGGACCTGCTATTTCGGAGGTTCTAGACACTACTTAGGATGCTCAAAATGATAAAACTAGGCATGCATTCGAAACATATAGGACTTCACACAAAATCAATAAATGGCTCAAGTTGGCCTCCACACGTAAGCAGTAAATTGCACGCATGTAGACAATTTCAAATTCCAGCTAGTCGTGATGGCACCTAACACAACCCGCTAGGTAAGCCAATTAACAACTAACCAATTCCAATGAAATCAATAAGACAATTAAATAAAAGAAAACATATAAAACTAATACGTTCCATATGGACTGGTAGTACAAATCATGAGCTTCTAAGATTAGAATTTAAAAAGCTGGTGTGAAATAAATACATCATCTATTCGAAATGTACATAAACAGATTTCTATGAATCTAAGGCTACCATGAACAAGAGACAGCTACAACCGGAATGCAGCTACGTCTTCAATTCCATCTCCCGTCGATCACAACAACATCAGCAACCAAAGTATGCACGCAGGGTGTAAAAGTGTAGTATGAGTACAACCGACCCCATATACTCAACAAGAAATAAACCTAACATTAGGTTGAAAGTGTTACACCCCGTATTTAATATTAGGATGAGTCGTAGTAATCCATACGAGCTTGAAGGGATTAAGACCATTCATGAGATTATAGAGGATTTGTGACTATGTTATTGTAATACCCCGTAAGTTTAACAACCTCGATACCGTTATATACATTTGATATGTTATTTTGAATTGAACATTCTTGTTAAAAAAAAAGAAGGTTTAAAAAATATGATTTTATATAGTTATTAATATTACTACTGTCGAATATGCTTTAAATTATACACATAATATGAGAAAGTTTATGAGATTTTCTTTATTGTAAAGATAGAAATTATTTTTTCATAAGAAAAAAAGTTTATCTTTT
>AWOL01S0002684.1:66782-88784 GCA_000715115.1 Nicotiana otophora | reverse complement strand
AAAATTTGTACTTTTATATGAGATTAGGAAAATTAGAAGTTGAGAAAATATATGTATTTTTACATGGATGTTTTAATGAAATAATAGTTTATGCATTGATTTTATATGGTACCATGATTTATTAATATTTTAATAGTAGTACTTTAGGATGAGGACAAGACTATTTTTGAGGTTATAAGTATTTATGTTGTTTATAACCAGCGATAAGTAAATTCGTGAAGGTGAGAGGATAAGCAAATCGAAAAAAGTGAGTTTTCGTTGAAGTTTGACAATTTGGGATAAAATACGGTACAAGCTATAATACCCTATATTTATGGACTAGTACCATACAAGGTACCACATAATCATGATAGTAAGGTGTATGAGGTATGTTAAAAGTGAGTAGTATTTTAAGTTATTTGAGATAAGTTTTAATTATCTGGATAAATGGGTAATTAATGACTTTTAATGGGAGATTAATTAAAATCTTTGGATAATTAAAGAACCCCAAACGTGGCAGCTCCCCATTCCCATATAATGACTCTTAATAAAGAGTGAAAGGTGGCACATTTTGAGGAAGAAATGTGACAAAAGTCTTGAAAGGTGGGGCCCACAGCACCAAGACATTAATATCCATTCTCTAATTCACTTAAAGAGATGTGGATATCTCTTTAACCTCTCTAATTCACTTCAGCAAATTCAAAACAAGAATTTGCATATTAGCATCCTTAGTAACGTGACATTTAGCTTCAGCAAAAATTCAAGGAAGAATTCAAGAATTCAAGCAAATATTCCTTACACATCTTACCAATGTGACTTTGTTTCCAATTCTAAAGAAGCCCGGTATAATCTTTCTCAAAAATATCATACGGATTTTTCCCTACTTCGATCCTGTAACGACCCGGCCGATCATTTTGAGTATTATAACCCTGTTTCCCCATTTACTGCTCAAATTATACTTTACAGTTGTTGTGTGAATTGCGNTATATATATTTTTACATGGATGTTTTAATGAAATAATAGTTTATGCATTGATTTTATATGGTACCATGATTTATTAATATTTTAATAGTAGTACTTTAGGATGAGGACAAGACTATTTTTGAGGTTATAAGTATTTATGTTGTTTATAACCAGCGATAAGTAAATTCGTGAAGGTGAGAGGATAAGCAAATCGAAAAAAGTGAGTTTTCGTTGAAGTTTGACAATTTGGGATAAAATACGGTACAAGCTATAATACCCTATATTTATGGACTAGTACCATACAAGGTACCACATAATCATGATAGTAAGGTGTATGAGGTATGTTAAAAGTGAGTAGTATTTTAAGTTATTTGAGATAAGTTTTAATTATCTGGATAAATGGGTAATTAATGACTTTTAATGGGAGATTAATTAAAATCTTTGGATAATTAAAGAACCCCAAACGTGGCAGCTCCCCATTCCCATATAATGACTCTTAATAAAGAGTGAAAGGTGGCACATTTTGAGGAAGAAATGTGACAAAAGTCTTGAAAGGTGGGGCCCACAGCACCAAGACATTAATATCCATTCTCTAATTCACTTAAAGAGATGTGGATATCTCTTTAACCTCTCTAATTCACTTAAAGAGATGTGGATATCTCTTTAACCTCTCTAATTCACTTCAGCAAATTCAAAACAAGAATTTGCATATTAGCATCCTTAGTAACGTGACATTTAGCTTCAGCAAAAATTCAAGGAAGAATTCAAGAATTCAAGCAAATATTCCTTACACATCTTACCAATGTGACTTTGTTTCCAATTCTAAAGAAGCCCGGTATAATCTTTCTCAAAAATATCATACGGATTTTTCCCTACTTCGATCCTGTAACGACCCGGCCGATCATTTTGAGTATTATAACCCTGTTTCCCCATTTACTGCTCAAATTATACTTTACAGTTGTTGTGTGAATTGCGGGGGTAAATGGTTCGGGTCCAGTGAGGTTTTGGAATGAATTGGAACACTTAGTTCCAAGGTTTAAAGCTTAAGCTAAAATAGTGACCGGATGTTGACTTATATGTAAACGACCCCAGAATGGAGTTTTGATGATTCCAATAGCTCCGTATGGTGATTTTGGGCTTAGGAGCGTATCCGGAAAATTATTTAAAGGTCCGTAGTGGACTTACGCTTGAATTTCCGAAAGTTGAAGTTTTGGGAAGTTTGACCGAGGGGTTGACTTTTTGATATCGAGGTCGGAATCCGGTTCTAGAAATCGGAATAGGTCTGTAATGTGAAAAGTGATTTATGTGCATAATTTGAGGTTAATGCGACGTGATTTGATAGGTTTCGCCGTCGTTTGTAGAATTTTGAAATTTCAAAATTTATTAGGCTTGAATCCTTGTGTAATTCATATTTTGAGGTTGTTTGATGTGATTTAAGGCCTCGGGTAGGTCAGTGGTGTGTTTTAGGAGTTTTTGGTGTATTTGGTTGAGGTCCCAGGGGCCTCGGGTGAGTTTCGGATGGTTAACCGATCAAATTCGAAATTAAGGAAATGATGGAACTACTGCCTACTGGTGTGATTGCACCTGCGAAGCTTTTGATCGCAGGTGCGAAGCCGCACATGCGCGCAACCAGTTGCAGAAGCGGCCAAGAGTGGAACTAGGCAGTGCTCGCAGGTGCGAAGAAATTTCTGCATGTGCGAGGCCGCATGTGCGAAGGGGCATGCGGATCTGCGAGCCTGCAGATGCGAGAAGGGCGCCGCTAATGCGAGATTTGAGAAGGCTGGCTGTTTTCATAGGAGTGCATTTTTTCTGCAGAATCGAGGGTCGCAGGTGTGACCCCTTGTCCGCAGATGCGAAAATCGTTGGGGCAGAAGCTTAAATTCGTGGTTTCGTGATTTTCACTCATATTCCCATTTTGGAGCTGCGTTTGGGGATTTTGGAGAGGAGATTTTTAACACAACTTAGGCTAATTGTTATTGACTCCCTTGTGGTTTTATTTCATGAATTAATCTTCATTTTTGGTGTAAGATTATTGAATCTTCAAGAGAAATAGAAGGAAATTTCTATAATGTCACAAAATGAATTTTTCGAGTTTGAATATCGATTCGGAGTCGGATATGAGTGAAATCAGCATGGTTGAACTTGTAATTGGATGGGTTGTCATGTTTTATAAGTTTCATCAGATTTCAAAACATGGGCCCCACGTGTGATTTTTGGGGCATAATTTCAGATTTTGTGGAAAAGTATTAGTATTTTGATATAGAATTAATTCCTATAAATTTTATGGACTGAATCAAATTAATTGTGACTAGATTCGAGCCGTTTGGAAGTTTATACACGCAGAATGGAATTTCTGGAGCATTTATTTGCTTGCTCGACATTGGATTTGGCTTGTTCGAGATATGTAAGTCTTCTAATATTGGAGCTGAGGGTATGAACTCTGAATATATGTATTGTGGGAATTGTTGGGAGGTGATGCACGTGCTAGGCGATGGGCGTGTGGGCGTGCACTATAGCAATTGTGACATAATTATTTCTATGGAATTTTATAGTTAAATAATCTTGGCATTTTCCATGCGGTTTTATGTGTTAAAGAAATTGAGTTGAAAAGCATATTAAAAATAATGTTGAGGCTATGTGCCAGTATTATGCGGACCCACAGAGGTCATATTGCTTTGAATTATTTGTTTCAAATTGAAAATTCATACTCAGTCATATTCATGTCATTATATATCATATCTCGGTCTTTGTTGCTATTTATTGATTCATCATATCATCATTTTGGGCTAGTTTCATGACATTCTGAGCCCGAGAGACTGGAGAGATTGATGACTGAGGGAGGCCGAGGGCCTGATTGGGAGGATATTTTTTGGATCGGACTGCACTCCGCAGCAGGCCATGTTGGCTTTATATATATATTATTATTATTATGTGGATCGGGGCTGCCCGCCTGCAGCAAGCTTTATAGGCTTTATTATAGCACGTGACTTGGCCGTGCGGATCCAGATATTATTATAGCATGTGAGTCGTCGGTGCAGCACATGAGTTGGCCGTGCGGATTCAGATATTATTATAACAAGTGAGTTATCCGTGCGGATTTTAGTGCTTGGGCTGAAGGAGCCCCTCCGAAGTCTGTACACACCCCTAGTGAGCGCAGGTACCTATTGAGTGCGAGTGCCGAGTTCTGAGTGACTGGGAGGCATGAAAATTGGTGAGGTATACCCGAGGGGATGTTTACGAGTGATTGTGAGGTGAGCCCGAGGGGCTGTATACAAGTGATTGTGAGGTCTGCCCGAGGGGTTGTTTATGATTTTATCACTGAGTTGCATCGCATTGGCATGCACATATGACATACAAAAATAGAGATGTATTTTCCTCGTGCTGTCATCATCACATCATTCATGATTTCTCACACATTGTGACAGATGGGCGTAGTGATGCATTTGTTTTTATGCGGGTTATCTGGAAGGAAAATGAAACATCTCATTTATTAATAAAAGGATTTTTGGGATAAATTATTGTTTTCAAACTTATTCATATTTTTGGGAACTTCGGTAAACGATTTGGGTTTTCACTGACGTACTTGAAAGGAAGAACTATTATTTTTGAAATCATGATTTAGCTGAGCATTTTATTTCTAAGTTACTTCTTGTATTATTTGTTTTACTTTGTTATGGACTGTTGTGGACTATTGGTTTTGGACCCGACCTTGGTGGAAGCTCGTCACTACATTCAACCTAAGGCTAGGTTTGTTACTTTCTCAGTACATGTGGTCGGTTGTACTAACACTACACTTCTGCACATTGCGTGCAGATGTTGGCTGTTGTTGTTGCTGTGCTCGATGGTTGTGGGATTTGAAGATGTACCTGCATTCCTGTTGTAGCTTCCTCTTGTTCATGGTAGCCTTAGATTTATAAAAGCTCTGTTTATGCACTAATCAAACACACTATGTATTTATTTCATTTCCGCCTTGTAAACTCTATTCATAGAAGCTCATGATTTGTACTACCAGTTCTTGGGGATTGTATAAAATTAAGACCTTTATTTACTTAAATTACTTTAATAATTATAATTGGAATTGGATAATTGGCAATTGGCTTACCTAACGGGTTGGGTTAGGTGCCATCATGACTAGTTGGATTTTGGGTCGTGACTGATCCGCCGGTATTAGAGCTATAGGTTCATAGGTTCTACAAGTCATGAGCAAGTGACTAGTATAGTCTTGCGGATCGGTGTGATGACGTCCATACTTATCTTCGAGAGGCTACATGGCATTTAGGGTATATACTTCCCATCTTTCTTTCCTTATCATGCGAGATTGATTCAACTTGAGACATAACTCTTTGAATTCCTTCCACGTATTTGTATGCGCACATGAGCGCTAAATATTAGTTCTGCATCACCAGCTTGTGATTATGTGAACGAGGTTCAAGATGTGTATTATATTATTTGGTGATGGGCCGGTCTGGAGTACTTCAGCCCAGGTTTAGACCATATCTTAAGCTCGGTAGCTTTTGATCGCAGGTGCGAAGCCGCACGCGTGCGCAACTAGTCGCAGCAACGGCAGGGAGTGGAACTGGGCAGTGCTCGCAGATGCGAAGAAATTTTTGCATCTGCGAGGCCGCATCTGTGAAGGGGTATGAGGGCACCACTGATGCAAGATTTGAGAAGGCTGGCTGTTTCCGCAAACGCGCATTTTGTCTGCAGAAGCGAGGGTCACAAGTGCGACCCCTTGTCCGCAGATGCGGAAATCGCTGGGGCAGAAGCTTAAATTCGGGGTTTCATGATATTCACTTATTTTTCGATTTTGGAGAGGATTTTTTTCACACAACTTCGGGTAAGTTTTCTTGACTCCCTTGTGGTTATATTGCATGAATTAATCTTCATTTGTGGTGTAAGATTATTGAATCTTCAAGAAAAATAAAAGGAACTTTCTATAATGTCACAAAACGAACTTTTCGAGTTTGAATACCAATTCGGAGTCGGAATTGAGTGAAATTAGTATGGTTAAACTTGTAGTTGGATGGGTTGTCATATTTTATGAGTTTCGTCGGATTTAAAGACGGGCCCCACGGGTGATCTTTGGGGCGTAATTTCAGCTTTTGTGGAAAAGTATTAGTATTTTGATATGAAATTAATTCCTATAAATTTTGTGGATTGAATCAAATTAATTGTGACTAGATTTGAGCCATTTGGAAGTTGATACGCGCATAATGGAATTTCTGGAGCATTGCTTAGTTTGCTCGACGTTTGATTTGGCTTGTTCGAGGTAAGTAACTCTTCTAATCTTGGAGCTGAGGGTATGAACTCTGAATATATGTATTATGTGAAGTTTTGGGAGGTGATGCACATGCTAGGTGACGGGCGTGTGGGCGTGCACTATAGAAATTGTGACATAATTGTTTCTATGGAATTTTATAATTAAATAATCTTGGCATTTTCCATGCGCTTTTATGTGTTAAAGAAATTGAGCTGAAAAGAATATTAAAAATCGTGTTGAGGCTATGCGCCAGTATTATGGGGACCCACAGAGGTCATATTACTGTGAATTATTTAATTTAAATTGAAAATTCATACTCAGTCATATTCATGTCATTACATAATATATCTCAGTCTCTGTTGCTATTTATTGATTCATCATATCATGCGATGGAAGGAAGCTGGGCAATGATCGCAGGTGCGATGATTTGGTCTGCACTTGAGAGAATGCAAATGCAGAAATAGGTCACAGGTGCAACGGGGGCACGTGGAAACAGTCTCCGGAGAAGCGAACGAGACCTCGCAGAAGCACACCCGCAGATACGGTGAACTGGCCACAAGTGCGCATGGTCGGGGGTTGAGTGGGTATAGTAGAAGCAAAGTTTTTGTCATGCATAAGGGACCACAAGTGCTGGTAAATGGTCCGCAGAAGCGAAGACCTCTAGACAGAATATTAATTCAAGGGTTTCGTGATTTTTAATCATTTTGGACTTTGCAAGCTCGGACTATCGCAAGTTTTGAGAGGGATTTCGAGGGGTTTCTTGGGGTAAGTCTCTTATGATCATTTTTAGTCAATGATATTGTTTCCTTATTGAATTTCCCACATAGTTTGTGTGTTTATGAGGTGGAATTTTTGGATTTTTAGGCTTGGGATTGGAGAGATTTAAATTTGGAGATTTGAGTGACTCGTGGTTGAATGAGTGTTCGAATTTTATAACTTTTATCGGATTCCGATACGTGGGCCCGAGGGTTGACTTTTGAGTTGACTTATTGACTTTTGATTAAGAACTTAACATTTTCATATAGATTTATTCCTATAGCTTGAGTTAATTGTATCCAATTGTTTTTGGCTAGATTCGAGGCATTCATAGGCCGATTCGCTAGGCAAGGGCTTGTTGTAGTAGAGATTTGCACGGTTTGAGGTAAGTAGCACTTCTAAACTTTGTTCTGAGGGCATGAAACCCTGAATTACGTGATATGTGGTTGATGTTGAGGTGACGCACATACTAGGTGACGGGCATGTGGGCGTGCACAGTAGGAATTATGACTCGATCGATTCAGTGGAACTGTATAGTTGAATAACCTTGTTGTTATCTGTATATTCTCCATGTGTTAGAGAAATTGGATTCATATTAGAAATCATGCTTAGACTATATGCTGGTACTGTTGGGACCCTTAGAGGTCGTATTGGTGTTAAATTACTTGCTTAATTTTCAATCATATACTCAGTCATATATATCATCCTCATATCATGTCTTAGCCTTTGTTTCCATTTATTGATACCTAATATCATCATCGTTTGGGCTGATTTTCATGCCATTGTGAGCCCAAGAGACTGGAGAGATTGGTGACGGAGTAAGGCCGAGGGCCTGATTATAAGGATATTTATGGGATCGGGCTGCACACCTTAGTAGGATTTACTTATTAATGCCATGATTGGCTTATTATAGCGCTTGGGCTGGATTTTCCCCTTCGGAGTTTGCACACCCACAATGAGCGTAGGTACCTACTTAGTGCGAGTACGAGTGCTGAGAGTGAGTGCCACGCGATTGCGAGGATTGAGTGATTGTGAGGATTGAGTGACTGTGAAGAACGTGTAACTGTGAGGATGAAGTTCATAGGAGGACTGAGTGATTGATAACTCTGTGAGTATGCATAAGATTTCATCAATATTTTTTGTATTTCAGTTGGCATACATAACTGACATGTAGATATCGAGACGTATTATTTCTCATTTCAGTTGACATATCTTACCTGGTTGAGCTTTAACTTTTAAACTTGAAAGCATGTCTACATTTTGTACTGTATTTTTGTAATTGGTCTTTACCTGTGAGGCTCGTCACTACTTTCAGCCAAAAGGCTAGACTTGTTACTTATTGAGTTAGTTGTACTCATGCTACACCCTACACTTTGTGTATAGATCCAGGTGCTTCTGGGTGTTATGGTGGGTGACTTGGATCTATCATTCACTTCGGAGATCCTCGAGGTAGCTGATTTGGCCTCCGCAGTCCTTTACTATCCTCCTTTATCATATAGTTCTATTTGTACTATTCTACTCTCTTAGATAATGTTTTTTTCAGACTTTGTTACTGTATAGATGGTCATGTACTCAGTGCCACCCGGGTTTTGGGAAATTATGTATTGAGTTTTGATGTTTTCATTCAGTTTTCAGACTTTGTTACTGTATTGATGCTTATGTACTCAGGCGGTTTTTGTTCAGTCCGCACTAGCCACTTTGCAGGCCAGGGGAGGTACTCAGACTCCCGCAGCCTGCACTCCAGAGCAGGTGGTACAGGGACTTCAGACACCGGGGGTACTACCAGCCCAGCCGGTTGTTATTGCTCAGGCCCAATTTAATACTATGCACACTTAGACAACATGCCTATATGATGCAATAACACATGTTTCGCTAATCTAGAACATGTCTATTGGGCTTCAACTAATCAATCAATCAGTCGCTTCTATTGTTTTTATTGCACTACCCACCCAGATATCATAACTGCAGGATCTTATCAATGGATTGACTATTTTTGCTGCTTCTTTGTACTGCCACCCTTAGATGACATGCCTATAGGGATGAGGTACTATGAAATCAGATTCGATTATCAATCATTAGAAATCCCTCCTATTGGATACTGTCACCCGCCTAAGAAGCATGTTTATAAAATCAGCGCTGTTAAATCTGAGCTTTCAAACAGTTGCACCACCTCATTGTACAAACAATTAGAGATCATGCCAATAGGACCTGCAAAATATTTAATCTACCAATGCGTTAGTCTAAAGTTGCAGTGTTGCCTGTACAATTGTGGAAATCAGAATCACATAGAGAACATGTTTATAGGACTTAATGAATTTAAGTGTTCTAATTTGAAACTGTCTGCGTGCAATTTAATGCTTACGTGTGGAGGCCAACTTGAGTCATTTATTGACTTTATGTAAAGGTCCTATATGTTTTGAATGCACTCCTAGTTTTTTCATTTTGGCAAATTTGTCGAGCGCAAAACACACACTTAAATATGCTCACTAGTCGAATATAGTATAATATAATATCGTATCCACATGGATTGGATTTAAACAGCGTTCTTGTAGTTTATAGCTTGATTTCTATCCAAGATGATCATCAACTGAGATTTATATGATTAAGAACTAAAATTAACTAAGAATCTAAAGCTATTGACTAGTGACAATCGTAACAATGAGTAAGCAAAGAAGGTTATCAGTGGGAGAAGATAGGGTTTTGATAGGATAGGTACAAGATAATTGTTTGGGATTTAACTCTAGATAATTCATTTCTATTGTTCAAATAAGTCTCTCGAATTCACTAGATTATTAGTTCAAACGTTCATCAAAAACTCTTCTCTCGATTAAGTCTTAACCTCACAAGATGAACCAATTTACGCAGGTGAAGATATGCAAGAATGTGTAATAGATTAGTCTTTAGGAAAACCTCTTCCAATTATTATCCTAACTAGGTTTAATAAATAATTCAACTAGCCTCTTTCGATTAATAAGAAGAATTTATGAACTCAACCAACAATATAATGTAATGATATCACAAGTTATGCCTCTCTTGATTACATGAACAAGTGAATGTAGATGCAACGATTAAATCATCCAAAAACATTTCAATAGATAAAACTAGAGTTACAATTCACAAACAAATATCAATACACCAAATCCATCAAACCCTAAAGGGAACTACTCCATAGATATGGGGCAACTCATCACAAATATGTTTAAGTATAGGAAAACATAAAATGATCCAAACTCGGGTCTTGAGTGAGGATTGAATGATGAAATTCTTGTGCTTATGTTTCTCCAACTCCTCCTTAGCCTCCTTAGGTCTAAATTATGTCAAAAGTACCTAAAATAACGTTTTTCCAATGTATTTATACCAAGTAGGGTCAGGCCTAGTCGAAATCATCTTTTCCTAGACGAAACAGGACATTTACTCTGTGAAAATTATACAAGCGCATCTGTAACGACCCAACCGGTCATTTTGAGAATTTACACTTTGCTCAGTAGTTTAAGGGTATGAGTATCTCCGTATGATGCATTATGACTTATATGAACCATCGGTTTTGATTTTTAGGTTATTCGAAATCGAATTGGAAGAATTGATTTCATTGTTGAAGCTTTAAATTGGGAGAGTTGACCAAGTTTGACTTTTTTGGGAATTTGAAATCGGAACGGAGTTCTGATGATTCCAATAGGTCCGTATGGTGATTTTGGACTTAGGAGCGTGTCTGAAAAATTATTTGGAGGTCCGTAGTGCAATTAAGCTTGAAATGGCTGTTTGACTTTTTGATATCAAAGTTGAAATCTGATTTTGGAAATTGTAATAGCTCTGTTATGTCATTTAGGACTTGTGTGCAAAATTTGAAATCATTCCGGATTGATTTGCTATGTTTCGGCACGAGTTATTGAATTTGTAAGTTCAAAGTTCATAGATTTCGATTTGAGGTGTGATTCATCATTTTAATGTTGTTATGTGTGTTTTTAGGCCTCGAGTAAGTCGGTATTGTGTTATGGAACTTGTTGGAATGTTCGTACGGGATCCCGAGGGGCTCGGGTGAGTGTCAGACGAGATTCAGATCATTTCATTTCATTTTTTGATTTTTGCTAAGCTGCTAGTTCTGTTGTGATCGCACTTGCAGCTGGTTTGCGTAGGTGTGATGGTCGCAGAAGCGACAACGCAGTCGTAGAAGTGACAATGCAGTCACAGAAGTGAGATGAGAGCTGGACGAGGAGGCTTGCAGGAGCAGAGAAAAGGGCGCAGGCACGGATGCGCATGTGCGTCGAGTTGAAGCGCAGGTGCGAGGGTCTTCGCAGATGCAGAGTTTAATACCGCAGGTGCGAGGGTTGCTGGGCAAAGATATTTTTTGCAGGAGCAAAGTTTTTCTGCAAAAGTGGTGGTCGCAGATGCGACGAATTGTACGCAAACGCAAAATTGCTGGGCAGAAGCTATATTATCGAGGGTTTTTGGTTCTTTCTTCATTTTGGGAGCTATGGAGCTCGGATTGAGGCGATTCTTGAAGAGATTTTCATCTTGTGGACCGGGCTAAGTGTCCTCTACTCATTTTTTAATTTATATCACGAATCTACCTTTAGTTTTGGTAATTGGATTGTGAATGTTAAAGAGGAAATTGGGGGTTTTTGCCTGAAGTTTCCTAATATGAATTTTTGAGTTTTCAACATCGAATTGGAGTCGGATTTGAGTGAAACTAGTATGGTTGGACTCGTAATTGAATGGGTTATTCGATTGTAAAGCTTGTCGTCATCTACTCATTTTTTAATTTATATCACGAATCTACCTTTAGTTTTGGTAATTGGATTGTGAATGTTAAAGAGGAAATTGGGGGTTTTTGCCTGAAGTTTCCTAATATGAATTTTTGAGTTTTCAACATCGAATTGGAGTCGGATTTGAGTGAAACTAGTATGGTTGGACTCGTAATTGAATGGGTTATTCGATTGTAAAGCTTGTCGTCCTCTACTCATTTTTTAATTTATATCACGAATCTACCTTTATTTTTGGTAATTGGATTGTGAATTTTAAAGAGGAAATTGGGGGTTTTTGCCTAACGTTTCCTAATATGAATTTTTGAGTTTTCAACATCTAATTGGAGTCGGATTTGAGTTAAACTAGTATGGTTGGACTAGTAATTGAATGGGTTATTTGATTGTAAAGCTTGTCGGGTTTCGAGGTGCGGGCCCGTGTTAGGCTTTTGGCCGATTTTGGGCTTTTGATTCAAGATTTGATCTTTGTTTATCGGGATTGGTTCCTTTAGCATTGTTTGATGTACTTGAGTTATTTTTGGTTAGTTTCGAGCCGTTCAGAGATCGGAACGCACGAGATGGAATATTTTGAGCATCGCTTGGCTTGCTCGGCATTGTTATTGGATTGTTAGAGGTAAGTAACTCTTCTGATGTTGGAGCTGAGGGTATGAACCCTGAATATACGTATTATGCCTTTGGTTTTGAGGTGACGCATTTGCTAGGTGACGGGTGTATGGGTGTGCAAAATGTGATCTGTGATTTTCGTTATTTCTGTGGTACTGTGTAGTTACCTGAACTTTTCTGAAATCATGAAATCTCTAAGTACTAGAGTTATCGAGCTGGGATTATGTTAGAAGCCACATTTAGGCTACATGCTTATCTTGTTGGGACCCACTGAGGTCATTTCTATCGTTGAGCAATCTGCTTTCATTGCATTTTATCCTTAGTCATACGCATTCACATACATATCATATCTCAGTCTCTGTTGTAATTTGTTGATGCATCATATCATTGTTTTCGAGGTAGTATCATGACACTGTGAGCCTGAGAGACTGGAGAGATTGATGACTAAGTGAGGCCTAGCGGCTTTATTGTGAGGATGATTATGGGATCGGGCTGCACGACGCAGCGGGTCGGATTGGATTACTATAGCACGTGAGTTATACATGCGATTCTAGATATTGATATTATGGCACGTGAGTTGTCAGTGCAGCACGTGAGTTATTCGTGCAGATTATAGCGCTTGGACTGTAGGAGCCCCTCCGGAGTCTGTACACCCCCAGTTAGCGCATGTACCTACTGAGTGTGAGGGCCGAGTGACTGGGAGGACCGAGTGAATTTTTACTCTGAGAGTATGCATATGGTCTTTATCATTGATTTGCATCGCATTTGGAATGCACATTTGACATAAATGCATAAAGATGCATTTTTCCTCATGATGTATAGTATCACATCATTTATGACTTCTCATACATTTTGACATATGGGCATAGAGAGACATCTTACACTTGCTATCTGAAAAGATAAAATAAAATATGTTATTGATTGTTTAAAAGATTCGTTTGGAAAAAATCACAGTTTTCAAACTTACTCGTATTTTGGCATTTTCGGTAAAAGATTTGGGTTTTCACTAAGATACTTGAAAAGCAATGCCTATTTTTCTGGAACTGTGAACGAACTGAGAATTATTATTTCTGAGATACCTCTTTGTTACTTGTACTATGCTGTTATGAACTGTTGTGGAATACTGGTGTTGGACCCGACGTTTGTGTTAGCTCATCACTACTTTCAACCTAAGGTTAGGTTTGTTACTTATTGAGTACATGGGATTGGCGGTACTCATACTACACTTCTGCACCTTGCGTGCAGATGTTGGCTGCTGATGTTGTTGTGTTCGAGGGGAGCTAGATTTGAAGATGTACCTGTGCCCCAGTTATAGCTACCTCTTGTTTATGGTAGCCTTAGATCTATAAAACTCTATTAATGCATTTTTCAAACAGATGATGTATTTACTTCATTTCAGCTTTGTAAAGTCTACCCTTAGAAGCTCATGATTTGTACTACCAGTCCTTGGGGAATGTATAAGATTTAGATATTTCTTTACTTAATCGCTTTATTAATTATTATTGGAATTGGTTAGTGGTTAAATGGTTTACCTAGCGGGTTGGGTTAGGTGCCATCACAACTAATCGGATTTTGGGTCGTGATAAGGTGGTATCAGAGCTCTAGGTTCATAGGTTCTACAAGTCATGAGCAAGTGTTTAGTAGAGTCTTGCGGATCATTACGATGACGTCCATACCTATCTTCGAGTGCCTAGAAGACATTCATGATATACTTCCACGCATTCGTATGCGCATGTGAGCGCTTGGTATCGGCTGTGCGCTGGCAGCTTGTGATTCCATGGTTGAGGTGCGAGATGTGATTTTGGCGTGCTGATGAAGGGCAAGTCTGGAGGACTGGAGGTCGGGTTTTGACGGTAGCTTGAGCACCAAGATTTCGGTTATGTGAGCACGTGCTTTTGGGACTTATATGTCGGATGGTGTCCCTGTTAGTTGAATTGGTGATTGGATGTCTAAGTGGTGATAATGATGTGACTGCGAGATGTGTTCCGATTGTTCAAATGTGACGAGAAGGGTTTACTTGAGATGTAGCAAGCACCATTGGGTGTTTGATTTCTGTCTTGATTTGGCGTATGGCCTAGAGTTATGGGTGTGTTGAAGGACCTCTCATGTTGTTTAATTGTGGAGTGAAGTAGATTTTCATGTCGTGTTATGAGTTTGGACTCAGAAAGATTAAGTGATTTCATAGTAATTGTAACTATAAAAGGGTATAACAAGATAACAATTTAAGGTTAATCAGGTGGGTTATCCCCTATGGAGTAATCTACATAGCTGTGTTCCTTATAATGTGAATGGAGAGTTTCTTTTCTGCCAGCGGGGCATATATGATGACATTTGAATTGAATCTGGTTGAGAAAGTTGACTTGAGTGATCATAGAATGAATGCAAGCTTAGCGGACGAATGAGGTATTTTATGGTTGGTGTTGCATGAGCTTAAGAATAATTTTTGTTGAACTGACTACGGTATTATGACAGTAATAGAGTATGGAAATTGTGAGTTGTCGAGTGTTTTAATTTATGGCTTTGAGCCAAGTGGGGGAGTCTGCTAATGGCAATGCAATTCATGGTTATGTGTCAAATATTTGTTTTGTTCTAAGTTATACGTGGGAATCAGTGATGACTTGCAGATGTGAAATTCGAGAATGACTCGATGAAGGAAATTTTTTGATACGGGTTATGTCCCTTTAGGAGTATAGGGAAATCATGGGATGAGTGAGCTGTTATTTCTGAAGGATGTAGTGCACACAGAGTATGAATTTGATCGGTGGTATTAAGGCATGGTTACTTCTTTGGGCGTTGTTGTGCTAGTGGGGCACTTGTCCTTCAGCCCATGTGGGCGGTGCAACTTAGATTTGAGCAAATTGGATGACTCTCAAGAAGGTACTAATGGATTCAAAAATGTATTAGTGGCAATTAAAAAAATTTCGGATTCGTATATCGCTAGAATTAGTTATTTACATTGGATGGTGTCGGGACTTGCGGTAAATTTGTATGACTATGGATTCTACATTTTAGTATAAGAAAAGGGAAGGGGAACAATTTTAAATTCACATAAGGTCTTTCGTTGTGGATGTCTCGGTTGTGGTGCTTTTGGGGTGCTTAAAACAGAATTCGGCGGCTTATGGACTTTAGGTCGTTGTGGTTCTATGCTAGGTTTCGTGGGGTGAGTTGTGGTTAAGGATCGCGGTGTTCCACCAAGGAGAAATAGCAATTTGAAGGAAATTTGGAAGGGGCTCGGAGAAATTGGACATCGTGGTAATAGGTTGGATCAACACAGTAACAGATATAATCGGTGTTTTGGGTACTTATGATATGGCTAGCCTCCACAGGTGTTTTGTGGCAATGCTCTTGGGTTTTGGCGACTTGCGTGGATGGGTTGAGTTAGAGAGACTCGGTTCTGATAGCTTGGTTATGTGCAAATGTATTTCAAAGAGTTCTCAATGGCTTTTACCACGGTTCGAGAAGTATATTTCTTACTGGCATGAGGAATATGTTGCGTATTGGGATTTTCTCTGGGATGAGATCAAATGGAAGGTTTCTTACTGATCGGGCATGTATTATGCTTGTGACTCAGAGTTGATTATGAGATTCTTGTACTCTTCATAAGATGGCATGGTAGATGCGTCGTGTAGTATGGGATTGATTTTTGCATGTGCAAGGTCACAGTTCAATTTTGAAGGGAAGGACATAAATTCGTAGCCATCATGGACGGTTTCAGATGACTAGGCTAATGATATTACTAATCGGTATAGCTTGATTAGAGTATACATTTCAGAAGAGGCAATGTGTTTTGACTTATGGATACTTCACTGGTACTGCGGCACTCTCCTGGTTGATCGACTGCTGATATTAAAATTTTTTCTATGTGGCACGGAAGAATTTTAGAAGTATTCCTCGTGGGATGATCGTGTATGAGAGATGGGTTAGACATTCAGGCGGTGGAGTTGGGATCAGATATGGTGATTCGTGTGTTCTATGGATTTGGAGACTGGGAGTTCTCAAGAGCAGATTGTTTCATGGTTGTGGACTATGAAATCATGGCCGAAGCTAGCTAGATGATAGTATGTTTTATGATTAAGTCATTGTGGGCTTGAGAAGGGTTATTTATCCATTTGTGGGTGCCCGGAGTTGATTTGGGGGGTAGATTGGTAGGCCCAATTAGGATGTGTATTCTACACCGAGCCGGATTGGTTGGCTCCATACTACTATTGTTGAGGGATATGCCATTTAGTTTTTGTTGAGCTTATTCGTGTTCTGAAATGATTCGTGAGTTACTCTTCTATGCTACGAGGAGATGTTATTTGTTGGTTATAAGTACATCTGCGGTCCTATTTGGGCTTTATAGCGAAATTTGAGCGAGGTGAGTAATTAGACATTGCATGGTTGATGGCGTATGGGTTATGTTCTTTCGTGTTTTGTGTGGCATTGTGTCATATGCTTCTCCGTGGTTATGGTAATTCACTTTGAGTACTTGATGTCGGATTGCGCGTGTTTATTGATTTCGAGCATGATGGCTGAGGTATTGCATATGGATCAGTGTTTAGATGGGGTCACGCATTACAGCGGAGTTTTGCTGAGATATGGTCCCTTATGTTAGATTCGTGTGTTTTGGTTCTACGGTGTGTGATAGGTTCTTAGCATTGCGTTGTGGTTGTACCCGTTGAGCTTGCGGGGCGGTTCTCTTGACGGGGTCATTTTTGCGATTGATTACATTTTGATTGTTAGTTATTGGTGCATGGATTGCACAGTTTGTGGCTATGGGTAGTATTGGTGTTGTGTGTTAGTAGAGTAGTTGGTATTCGATAAGATGAAGTCGTCGGATCTAGGGTGAGTGCTATCTGATTTTATTGCGGTATATTTGGAAGGATAATATCGGAAGTCAGCTTAGGAATTAGCTATAGTTCTTGTTGAAGGAGAGGGAGCTCCATTGCCTGTTGATTGGATGAATGGTTATGCGTTTCTGCGTGTTCTTTCATTATTGGCGGTGTATGAAGGTTTTAGAGAGAGGTTTTGTTAGATATGAGGTTTATTACAGGAATTGGGTTGTTTTGAGCAGCAACTATGATCGGAAAATTTCCTATGGGTATTTGAGTTATGTGGTATATCATATGATTGTAACTTGGTTTATGGTTGTGGTTTGGAACAGCTTGTTCAGACTTATACGGTGTGTAGGTTGAGAGGTTCAGATCTAATAAGAAATTCTGGATGTTGGCAATTTTATTCTAAGGCTTGTGGGCTAGGTTGAATTAAGATATTTCAGTTATGTTGTGTTATCGGACCTATATGGGATAGGGTGACGTGAGATCACCCCCAAGTGCATGCGTGGTAAGATGGAATAGTGATTTTGTGGCTTGGAAATAACTCTTGGTATATTCGAGGACGAACATATGTTTAAGTGGGGGAGAGTGTAACGATCTAACCGGTCATTTTGAGCATTTGAACTTCGCTCGGTAGTTTACGGGCATGAGTAGCTCCGTATGATGCATTATGACTTATGTGAATCGTCGGTTTTGATTTTCAGGTTATTCAGAATTGAATTGGAAGAATGGATTTCATTGTTGAAGCTTTAAATTTGGAGAGTTGACCAAGTTTGACTTTTTATGAATTTGAACCTGGAACGGAGTTCTAATTATTACAATAGCTCCGTATGGTGATTTTCGACTTAGGAGCGGGTCCAGAAAATTATTTGGAGGTCCGTAGTAGAATTAGGCTTAAAATGGTGAAAGTTGAATTTTTGGGAAGTTTGACGGGGGAGGGGGGTGACGTTTTGATATCGAGGACGGAATCCGATTCTGGAAATTGGAATAGCTCTATTATGTCATCTAGGACTTGTGTGCAAAATTTTAAATCATTCCGGATTGATTTGCTATGTTTCGGCACGAGTTATTGAATTTGAAAGCTCAAAGTTTATAGATTTCGATTTGAGGTGTGATTCATCGTTTTAATATTGGTATGTGTGTTTTGAGGCCTCGAGTTGGTCTGTATTGTGTTATGGAACTTCTTGACATATTCGAACGGGGTCCCGAGGTGCTTGGGTTAGTTTCGGACGAGGTTCGGATCATTTTATTTCATTTTTTGATTTATTCTAAGCTGCTGGTTCTGGTGTGATCGCACCTGCGGCTGGTTTCTGCAGGTGCGATGGTCGAAGAAGCGACAATGCAGTCACAGAAGCGGTATGAGAGCTGGACGAGGAGGCCCGCAGGAGCGGAGAAAAGTTCGCAGGTGCAGATACGCAGGTGCGTCAAGTGGAAGCGCAAATGAGAGGGTCATCGCAGATGCGAAGTTTAATACAACAGGTGCGGGGGTTGCTGGGCAAGGCTATTTTTCGCATGAGCAAAGTTTTTCCGCAAAAGCGGTGGTTGCAAATGCAACGAATTGTCCGCAAATGCGGAATCGCTGGGCAGAAGCTATATTATCGAGGGTTTTGGTTCTTTCTTCATTTTGGGAGCTATGGAGCTTGGATTTAGGAGATTCTTGAAGCAATGTTCATCTTGTGGACTGGGGTAAGTATCCTTTACTCATTGTTGACTTTATATCACGAATCTACCTTCAATTGTGGTAATTGGATTGTGAAGTTTAAAGAGGAAATTGGGGGTTTTAGCCTAAAGTTTCATAATCTGAATTTTTGAGTGTTTAAAATCGAATTGGAGTCGAATTTGAGTGAAACTAGTATGATTTAACTCGTAATTGAATGGTCTGTTGGATGTTGTAAATTATGTTGGGTTCCGAGGTGGGGGCCCGGGTTTCGCTTTTGGTCGATTTTGGGCTTTTAATTCAAGATTTGATCTTTTTTGATTGAGATTGGTTCCTTTAAAATTGTTTGATGTACTTGAGTTGTTTTTGGTTAGTTTCGAGTTGTTCAGAGGTCGGAATGTGCGGGATGGTATATTTGGAGCATCGCATGGCTGGCTAAGTATTGGTATTGGCTTGTTAGAGGTAAGTAACTTTTCTAATCTTGGAGCTGAGGGTATGAACCCTGAATATACGTATTATGTGTTTGGTTTTGAGGTGACGCACATGCTAGGTGATGGGCATGTGGGCTTGCGCCATGTGAACTGTGATTTCCATTATTTCTGTGGTACTGTGTAGTTACCTTAACTTGTCTAAAATCATGATATCTCTACGTACTAGAGTTATCGAGCTGTGATTATGTTAGAAGCCATATCTAGACTGCATGCTTATCCTGTTGGGACCCACTGAGGTCATTTCTGTCGTTGAGCAATCTGCTTTCATTTCATTACATCCTCAGTCATACGCATTTACATGCATATCATATCTCATTCTCTGTTGTTATTTATTGGTGCATCATATCATTGTTTTTGGGCTAGTATCATGACATTATGAGCCCGAGAGAGTGGAGATATTGATGACTGAGTGAGGTCGAGGGACTGATTGTGTGGATGATTATGGGATCGGGCTGCACGCCGCAGCAGGTCATATTGGCTTACTATAGCATGTGAGTTGTCCGTGCAACACGTAAGTTCACTGTGCGATTCCAGATATTGATAGTATGGCACATGAGTTTTCCGTGCAGGACGTGAGTTATCCATGTAGATTATAGCGCTTGGGTTGTAGGAGCCTCTCCGGAGTCTACACACCCCCAGTGAGCGCAGGTACCTACTAAGTGCGAGTGCCGAGTGTCGAGTGCCGAGTGACGAATGACTGGGAGGACCGAGTAAATTGGTACTTTGAGAGTATGCATCACTAATTTGAATCGCATTTGGCATGGACAATTGACATACAGGCATAGAGATGCATTTTTCCTCATGCTGCATAGTATCACGTCATTTATGACTTCTCATACATTTTGACATATGGGCATAGAGAGACATCTTACACTTGCTATCTGAAAAGATAAAATGAAATATGTTATTGATTGTTTAAAGGATTCTTTTGGGAAAAATCACAGTTTTCAAACTTACTCGTATTTTGGCATTTTCGGTAAAAGATTTGGGTTTTCACTAAGATACTTGAAAAGCAATGCCTATGTTTTTGGAACTATGAACGAACTGAGAATTTTTATTTCTGGGATACCTCTTTGTTACTTGTACTGTGCTGTTATGAACTGTTGTGGAATACTGGTGTTGGACCCGACGTTTGTGTGAGCTCGTCACTACTTTCAACCTAAGGTTAGGTTTGTTACTTATTGAGTACATGGGGTTGGTTGTACTCATACAACACTTCTTCACATTGCGTGTAGATGTTGGCTGTTGATGTAGCCTTTGATCTTAAAAACTTTGTTAATGTATTTTTCAAATAGATGATGTATTTACTTCATTTAAGCTTTGTAAACTCTATTCTTAGAGGACCAGTCCTTGGGGAATGTATAAGATTCAGATATTTCTTTACTTTATCGCTTTATTAATAGTTATTGGAATTGGTTAGTGGTTAATTGGCTTACCAAGAAGGTTTGGTTAGGTGCCATCACGAGAAGTCGTGACAGTGCCGCATGGGGCGATGCGCCATGAGGATATTAGTGGACATCTTAAGAGAGCTCAACAATTGACATATAGCAGAAATTGGGCAGCCGCGCCACCCCATGCGCCGTGACAGTGGGGTTTTCTTGGAGTACGGATCAAACTTCGATTTTTGATGTCCAGACTTGGTCCTCGACCCATGAACACAATCCTATCTTAATCCCTTGGGCTTTTACTTAGACTTCAAAGCTCAAAATAGCTCGAATGAGCTCCACAACATCTACATAAATTAGAATCTATCATACAAGGCATAAAACACATAATAAGTGCAAAACATTACCAATTAAAGCTCAAAACAAGTAAAGTGCAGTAAATTAGAGTGCAATAAGCGACAAAGATACGCAATATAGCATACCATCAACGCCGCACACTTAAACCATTGTTCGTCCTCGAGCAATCAAACTACACTTCACATAGACACAACCTTTTTTAAACAACTCTCATAACTCATCATACCAAGAATATTTAAAATAGACTAAGCACAATTGTGTAACATTTTCACCTCAAGATGTGACTCATAAGTACCACACATTATTCATAACTCGCTCACTCACTCGAACACAGAGGTCAATGACATTACCTTTCCTTCATGAATCAAGTGCCCTCACACAATAATAGAGAGTTGTACTAACACACAATAAAATTCAAGATCAATTAGGAATTTAAGATAGAAAGAATTCGCTCACTATATGAAGTAACATTCATATGCAACAAAAGACGTACCATAGGCTTGCTCGTAGTGTACTACTCTACTAATTGAGATCATTCAGTCAAGGATCAAGTAGGACTTTATTTGGTTGCTATGTATGTTGTGGGATGGGTAGGATACATTTGGATATAAGAGTGACTACACCTCACTAAGAACTTTAATACATACAATTAACTGTTCAAAAGCCACACTTGTGTCAAACCATACTCCACCTTCACATCAATATACATCAAATCCCTACTTCTTTAAGCACAATTACATCAAGAGTTACAACTTTCAAGGAATATGTTTCACAATCATACAATTATTTTTCTTTCTTTTTCAATTCAAGTAGATCTTACTTTTCAAAACAGCGCACCTTTTTCCTTAATTATTTAATTCCAGTAAAAATCCAACCTAACCACCACACGCTTCAACTTTTACAAAGTTCATACAAATTCAAGTGCTCAGGAGAGGTAAAAGGTTCAAATATATGGTCAATTCAAATAAATGGTAAGG
>AWOL01S0002684.1:54176-65732 GCA_000715115.1 Nicotiana otophora | reverse complement strand
CAATTATAGCCTACCATCAACACCGCACACTTAAACCATTGTTCGTCCTCGAGCAATCAAACTACACTTCACATAGACACAACCTTTTTTAAACAACTCTCATAACTCATCATACCAAGAATATTTAAAATAGACTAAGCACAATTGTGTAACATTTTCACCTCAAGATTTGACTCATAAGTACCACACATTATTCATAACTCGCTCACTTACTCGAACACAGAGGTCAATGACATTACCTTTCCTTCATGAATCAAGTGCCCTCACACAATAATAGAGAGTAGTACTAACACACAATAAAATTCAAGAACAATTAGGAACTCAAGATAGAAAGAATTCGCTCACTCTATGAAGTAACATTCATATGCAACAAAAGACGTACCATAGGCTTGCTCGTAGTGTACTACTCTACTAATTGAGATCATTCAGTCAAGGATCAAGTAGGACTTTATTTGGTTGCTATGTATGTTGTGGGATGGGTAGGATACATTTGGATATAAGAGTGACTACACCTCACTAAGAACTTTAATACATACAATTAACTGTTCAAAAGCCACACTTGTGTCAAACCATACTCCACCTTCACATCAATATACATCAAATCCCTACTTCTTTAAGCACAATTACATCAAGAGTTACAACTTTCAAGGAATATGTTTCACAATCATACAATTATTTTTCTTTCTTTTTCAATTCAAGTAGATCTTACTTTTCAAAACAGCGCACCTTTTTCCTTAATTATTTAATTCCAGTAAAAATCCAACCTAACCACCACACGCTTCAACTTTTACAAAGTTCATACAAATTCAAGTGCTCAGGAGAGGTAAAAGGTTCAAATATATGGTCAATTCAAATAAATGGTAAGGTTCGTAATATGGTTGCAAAAGAAATAGGATTACAAACTCAAAGGGGTTAACTAAGATACATAACAATTAGGTGGGTAGAAACATAATTGGCTCGACAAAGAAACCCCTATATCAATTCTAAGACTGAATAAAACTACTATTTCGTTTTACGAACACACGGGGAAAGTTCTAGAAATCAAATGCAATACAATAAATAATACAAAACCTCACACACACATGGCACATAACTCACTCAGGATTGGACTCATCAAGACACTCTAGTCAAAGCAGTTAAGCAAAGATAAGATCATACAGTTTAAGGTACTTATACAATAGTCAAAAACAGAGCCTAAGCGTCACAACTAAAGCACTCACTATTCTCAAGGTACAACAAAGTTAAGAGATATTGCTTTCAATTCAAATCATAGAACAAGGTTTCCTACTCTTAACAAAAATAAAAACTAACTATACCCGATTCAAACAAAACCCTTGGAAAAGAACCGCGACACAAAGAAAAAGGGGAAATTATTACACTACCTGCAAAAGAAAATATTTTTTTCCTTCGACTTTAATCCCTCAAGAAACCTGTCAATATGATATCCATCGTTGGGAAAATAAAAAATTTTAAAATTTGCATTTTTTTCAACGTTTTGTTTATATCTCTAACTACTACAACTAACAACAAGAAAACTTAAACTAATTTACATACACATGTCCCCCATCCACACTTTAAGTTATGGCATGTCCCCATGACACACAATTAAAAAGCATAAGGTGAAGGAAACTTCCCTGAATACCTAGTCAGATCTGAATCAAAGTCGAGCTCCATTCTTCATGCCCGAACTAGTGCACACATCCATGCAGACAACTTCTTATCAGCCTTCTTGGGGTACACCCCACACTTATCTTTCTCACTTACCGGAGCCTTCTCTTTCGAACTCTTCACTTTCCACTCAACACTTGTAGCTGGTCTTTCATTTTTCACCCTCGTTGCTACATTCATCTCAAAAGTCAACAGTCTCCTCACCCATTCTAAGCATGAGTTTTCTCTCGTGTATATCTAATACATCTCTACCCATTGCTAAGAATGGTCTTCCTAGGATGAGGGGAACCTCCTTTTTTTCTTCCATCTTCACCAATATAAAATCTACAGGAAATACGAACTTATCTACCAGAACTAACACATCTTCCACTATCCCCTCAGGTATTAGAGTCGTTTGGTCTGCCAGTTGTAAAGATATTAATGCTGACCTTATCTCTCCGATCTCATTCTCCAGTTTCCTATAAATAGACAATGGCATTAAGTTAATTGAGGCACTAGAATCACATGAAGATTTATCAACATTTATAGTGCCTAAAGATCAAGGTATATTATTACTCCTTGGATCTCCACACTTTTGTGGGAGTTTATTTTGCAAGATTACGTTACAATGCTCTATGAGCTTGGCCACTGAGGTCTTTTCTATTTTCCTCTTCTTTGTTGGGATCTCCTTCAAGAATTTGGCATAAGCAGGCATTTGTGAGAGCACCCTTGTGAATGGTAAATTTTCATTAACATGTTTCAGTATATCCAAAAATCTTTCAAACTTCCGGTCCAACGTTTCTCCATATATCTTCTGGAGGAAAGGTATGGCAGTCATGTGCTTGATCTCTTCATGTTCCTCCTTTCTAATTCTCTTCCTTCTTCTTTTTCTCGTCTCCCTTCTTGCCTTTCTTCTTCGTATCAACCTCATTTTTCAGTTGCTCCCCACTTTCTTTTTCAAGTTCCACATCGTATTGGACTGTGGTAGGATCTTTCAACACTTGCCCACTTCTCAACGTTATAGCATTCATTGCTTCTTTGGGTTTATCTCCGTATCAGTAGGAAGAGACCTAGAATTCTCTAAGATAATATTGTTGCAATCTGTCCCACTTCCTTCTCGAGATTTAGAATTGCTTCCTTGTACTTCAAATCTTTCATCAGTTTTCACAATAAAGGCCTTCACAAGATCTTCTAGACCCGATTGATTGGGTTGTTGAGGCTGAAACTGTTGCCTCTGCTAATTCACAATACTAGGAGCGCCTTGTCCCTGAAATTTGTTGCCATGCATTTGCAGTACCCCCAAGTCAATTCCATGAAAAACCAAGGTGCTTCTGACCCATTTCATTGAAGTTATAATTACCCACAACATTCACTCCCTGGGTTGAGGATTGACACTCATGAGTTGGGTGTCCTCCTTCACATATATCACAAACTGCATGAGGTTAACTTTATATTGAAGCTAAGGTCAGCTTCCGTATTCCTTTAGACATAGAATCCAACTGTACCCGCACAGATGTATCAGTATCAACTTGGTGAACACCAGTTGATCTTCTTCTTTCAGCACTCTCAGAGGGCCACTAATTAGCATCTTTAGATAATTCATCAAGAATTGTAACTATCTCCTCTGGAGTCTTCTTCATTAATGGGCCTCCAACTGCGTTGCTCAATGTTCTATGCTAGGCTGATGTCAATCCATCCCAAATGTCCTGGAGTTGCATCCAGTGTTCCATTCCACTATGTTGAAACTTGACTTAAAATCTCGTTAAACCTCTTCCATGCTTCAAATATAAGTTTAGTCTGTTTCTGGCAGAAGTTACAAATTTCTTTTCTGAACTTGCATGTCTTAGCTGATGAGAAATATTTATCAAGAAGTTTTCTAGTCATCTAATCCTATGTTCCAATTGATCTCGTAGGCAAGCTTCGAAGCCACCACATTGCATCATCTTTGAGTGTGAAGAGAAATGCCCTTAAGTATACTGCATCTTGTGACACACCATTGTATTAAAAGGTGTTCATAATCTCCTCGAAGTCCATTAGATTGTTGTTTGGATCTTCATTCATTCCTATGAATACACAACCATTTGAAGCAACCTTTTCTTCAACTGGAAATTGTTAGCTATAACTGGAGGTGGTCTCCAACTAGATAGGCCTTGATTGTAGACCAGCCTAGAAAAATCGCCAAGTGGTCTCCTATGCCTGGGAGCAATATTTCCGAACTGGTCTGCAGCCAAAGGATGATTTTAAGCAATTCTCCGACCCCTCTTTTCTTCATACATAATTTGTGAATCTCTACTAGTTGCTTCCTCAGCATCCTGTGCAACTTTTTATGGTTAATGGCCTGCCTCTCTTGTAGCCAAATCTACAGTTTCATCATCGACTCCAGCCATAGTTTCCTTGGTTGAGTATTGCCCAACCTTTTCTAGCCTCTTATTGAGATTTCTTTCCTTCCTCAATTGTCATAGTTTGTTTTCTATATCTGGCACATATGGTTGCACTTCTTTCGCGGGGGCTCGAGTCATGCACCAATCTAAACCTGTAGCTTGGAGCACCAACCGTAAAAAGGGAAAAATAAAATAAAAATAGAATTTGTTTCTAAATTAGCACAACAAACTATTTGAAATACTATTGATTTCCAATCCCCAGCAAGGATACCAAAATTTGACGAGCGCAAAATACATACTTAAATATACTCGCTTGTCAAATATAGTATAATACAGTATCGTATCCACAGGGACCAGATTTAAACAACATTCTTGTAGTTTATAGCTTGGTTTCTATCCAAGATGATCAACAATTGAGATTTATATGATTAAGAGCTAAAATTAACTAAGAATCTAAATCTATTGACTAGTGACAATGGTAACAATGAGTAAGAAAATAAGGTTATCAGTGGGAGAAGATAGGATTTTGATAGGATAGTTGCAAAATAATTGTTTGGGATCTAACTCTAGATAATTCTCTTCTAATGTTCAAGTGAGTCTCTTGGATTCACTCGATAATTAGTTTAAACGTTTAGCAAAAACCCCTCTCTTGATTAAGTCTTAACCTCAAAAGATGAACCAATTTAAGTACGTGAAGATATGCAAGAATGCATAGTGGATTGATCTTTAGGAAAACCCCTTTTAATTATTCTACTAACTAGGTTTAATCAACAATTCAACTAGCCTCTTCCAATTACTAAGAAGAATTAATGAACTCCACCAACAATATAATGCAAAGATATCAGAAGTTATGCCTCTCTCGATTACATGAATAAGTGAATATAGATGCAACAATTTAATCACCCAAGAACGCTGCAATACATAAAATTAGAGTTATAATCCACAAACAAATATCAATACACCAAATCCATAAAACCATAAAGGGAACTACTCCATAGATATGGAGCAATTCATCACAAATATGTTTAAAGTATAGGAAAATATAAAACGATCCAAACTCGTGTCTTGAGTTAGGATTGAATGATGAAATCCTTGTGTTTTTGCTTCTCCAACTTTTCCTTAGCCTCCTTGGGTCTAAATAATGTCAAAAGTCCCTAACATAATATTTTTCCATGTATTTATACCAAGTAGGGTCGGCCCTAGATGAAATCACCTTTTTCAAGCCGAAAATAAAACATTTACATTGTAAAACATACACAGGCGCCGCATGGGGCGATGCGCCATGCGGGGCATTAGTGGACATCTTCAGAGAGCTCAACAATTGACAGGCAGGAGAAATTAGGCAGCCGCGGTAGCCCACGTGCCGCGGTAGTGGGGTTTTCTCTGAGTACGAATCAAACTTCAATTTTTGATGTCCAGACTTGGTCCTCGACTCCCGAAAGTGATCCCAGCTTAATCCCTTGGGATTTTACTTTGACTTAAAACCTCCAAATAGCTCGAATTAGCTCCACAACATCTACATAACTCAAAATATATCTTACAATGCATAAAACATACAATAAGTGCAAAACACTACCAATTAAAGCTCAAAACAAGTAATTTGTAGTAAATTAGAGTGAATTAAGTATATCTACAACCACCAATAGGTCCAAAGCCTCCTGGACCATAGGCATGGGACGCGTAGCGCACGCATAGGAGACGACTTAGAATTGAATTAGAACGATTTAAGTAAACAGCTTTAACATAGTAATCGGGTAGCATGAGATGATAATCTATTCCTTCTGAATAATATGAGCAACCCTTACCCTGAAGGAGTTGCGAAGTATTATTTATGTTTCACGGAGTGATCCTTTACGCCAAAAAACTTAGGACCCCCCTCCTTTACATGTTTATTGTTCACAGTCAGGCATTGAATATAGAATAATGAAGTTGTACCTTGTAACCTCTAAAGACTTGTATTGATTATCTATAAAGTTTAATATTTGACATGATTTTCTTTACACTTGTTCATAATAGAACCTTTAAACTCCCTGTCTTCCCACACTTATATGATCACTTAGGACAATTGCAATCTGATAATCCCATAGAGTAAAATTCAGCCGGGACTCACAGTTGTGGACCTCGAAAAGTGCCTAACACTTTCTATTTGAGGTAATGTTTGCCCATACTAGATCTTTGGTAAAACGTACTAGTTAAAATAGAGTTATTTGCAAATAGGTGCCCTAACGCACCTTAAAATCGTTAGGTAGAGACTCTTCTCTTTTAGTACCCATTTAAAAGAGTTGTCACATGTCAAAGTCTGCTTTCACAAGAAAAAGAGGCGTGATAGCATGGCAATTCTGCTAGGGATTTACACTTAGGCTCTTACCATAATGAGGTTGACTTACGTGGATTAACGGATTATTTGATGTCATGCAAATCCTTTCCCTTATTTTCCCTTATTTTTTTAAATTGCTATGACAAGTACATCCCCTCCCCATTTTTCCATTTATTTGCTATGACATTCACATGCTCTCTCCATTGCTTTCATCTTGTTTAAGACTACAATATCACGTCTTTCCAGTCCTTATCTCCCTATATGCTTCATTTAGTTAAGATCTCGCATGTTTTCATGAGTTAAACTGACTTCTCTCTTTTGTCTTTCTCTTTTTCTTTTCTTTCTCATATTTATATTTTTTACTGTTTTTATGCACATTCATCATGTTAATATTTGGCAACGTGTTACTATTTTTGCATAAAGCATGCTCGCAGCTTCATACTCCACTTGTGTCCAGGCTTTCCTAAAATAATACCCTTTTAAACTGAAAAAGGCTTAATTACGGTGACTAGTCGATAAGCGGTGCAATCGACGATCATGTGCCTTTCCCACTCAAGTTGTCCACTTGAGAGTACCAATAGACCTTTCTAGAAACCATGCTCTGATTTGAAACGTACATACATCATACTAAACATAGTAAGGATTGCGACGTCATTTACATATCAACCCGCTTAGATGAACTCTGTCCAAAGTCCAACGTATTTCCATAATCCCAAAGGACAATGTCACGCTACGTGCATTACTTGGAGAAAACGTGCCAGTATGTTGATCATTATTGCATAAATTATCGAATCTAGAGGGGGAAAGGGCTAACTTTTATTTATTTGTGGACAATGAAGCACGAAATCCCTAAGTTTGGTATGGTCTAGAATATCCCGCATTTGCTAATTACCTGGTGGAACGACCTTGCACCCTATGACAGAAACCATGTGAGGAGGGTAATTGGTAGCTTACCATCTTTGCTGAACATTCAACTAAATAGGGGACTGATCGAGGCTGCTACCATGTTCTGGGAGGAGAACAAAGTTGCTTTTCGATTTGACAATATAGAAATATGGGGTTTCGCCAAGTTACCATGGGGTAGTCCAGGACTATTGGTGCCAGAAAATCGTGCTCCATACGATTTTCTGAAAATGCTGGGTTTTAAGAAGAACGACGAAAGGGTCTGTCTAAGGAAATCATACATCCCCTTTGAATTTCTATATGAGCGTTATGGGCATAGAAAATCATATCATCTTCATCGTGAGGAGTGAGCCATTACCTTTATGGGATGGGTGCACTGCCGAGTCTACGTCTTCATAGTCTATTTGTTGGGTTTGTTGATCTGTACAATGCAAGGGGGAAGAATTCATACTCGCTTAGCCATGGTCACCGGGACCTTAATGGAGGGTATTGAGGGGCAGAAGTACACTATCATCCCGATGATCCTAGCCAAGATGTACCGTGTTGTGGATCGGTGCAAGCATGGGTTTCGACACTTTGAGGGTTACAGTCTCTTGCTACAAGTTTGGCTGCTTGAACACTTTCAAAGGGGTGATTATCACCAGAAGCTTTTGCGAAGGCCACTAAATTACTACATAGCCAGTCATCATCTAAAGAAGTTGACATTCATTCAAGACAGGTTTGCAATGCCTGGAAATACTGTAGGCTGGGTGCATTTCTTCAGCAATCCGACAGACGAGCAAGTGCATTGGAAGTTTGAGTGATTTCCTAGTAGCGAGTTAATCATCAAGTCCAAAGGAACTACTCACCTAGGGCTGATCGGGATGCGGGGTATATACCCTTACGCTCTTATAAGGGTAATGAGGCAAGCTGGGAGAAATAAGTCATACCTTGGGTTTCCAACATGGTTTAGTATAAAGAAGTTTTGAAAGGAGATATCATCCCATTCAGGTTTGAAGCCCGAGACATGTAGAACCAAAAGATCATCGTGGAGGGAGAGACTATTGAGACAGACAGGTATCACGCCAGTCAAATATACTACTATCTCTCATGGTTGGAGGACGACATAGTCGGGGACGTCAAATCGTGGGTCAATTTGAAAGATAGGATCATAGATGAGGTGGCTGAGGCACAGGTGAAGTATAAGAGGCTACATAAATGGGTATTCGAATCTAAAGCTAAACATCTAGAACAACATAAGGTGGATATGGAAGCAATCAGGGAACGGAGTGAAAATGCAAATAAGTCGACAGGGAGGTTTGAACATCTGGAGCAAGGACTGATGGAGCTAGAGGGGAAGATGAGAAATAGGCTTTGGGATTGTAAGGCATGGATTCAGATGAAGGAGGGGACATTGGCAATGTCATACTTGATACTCGACATGCACGATTTGGGAAACGTGATTGCTGGAGTCAAGAGAGCCAAGCATGGAGAAGGTCCTTCAGGGACCAAGTTATAGATCACTTTCTTTCTCATATTTAATCTTTTCCGTTCTTTGCATGAGGCTAAACACCGCTTCCATTATAAAATTGGGCTAAGCCCTGCCCCCATTACTGCATGAGGCTAAGCACTGACCTCATTACTGCACAAGGCTAAATGATGCCTTCCCTTGCATGAGACTAAACACTGTTTCCATCACATTGCATGAGGCTAAGCATTGCCTCCATTACTCCATAAGGATAAATGATACCTTTCGATGCATGACACTAAGCACTGTCTCCATTATATTGCATGAGGTTAAACACTTCCTCCTTTATTGCATAATGCTAATCATTTCTTCCTTTGTATGAGACTAAGAATTGTCTCCATCACATTGCACGGGTAGAGAACCGACCTTATTATTGCATAAGGCTAAACACTGCCGTTCTCTTCATAGTGCTAAGCACCGCCTTCATTCTTTGCATGAGGCTTGATACGCTCAAATTACACCTAAATAAATAGTTTAAGGCAGTCGATGTCAAATATAATAACCCAACTAGGTTGGGGCTAAATCCTTCAGGGAATAGGTGTGAAAAGATAATTTGGGTAGTGTAAAACATGACTTAAGTTGTAATCCTACTCTGTTAGTTTATAAAGAGAGTGTTGTGATTGTGAATTATCAGGAAAACTATTTTGTTACAAGAATTTAATTAATTCAATAAGGAAACCAATGTTGTATCCCTATCAATGGAATGTAATGCTATCGCTGTTAATATGATATATTTCTATTGGAAGGTCCTTTGATATGTAGATGGTTCATAAATGACTATCCAATATTTCCCAATAATTAGGTAGTATTTTCCATGTATGATTTTCTCAAATATAAAAGAGTTAAAGATGAGAACAACCAATATTTTACAAATAGAACCCACTTACTCCTAAGCGATTCTATTAAACAAGGTTTAAAGCATTGAGTTTTTGCTATCCAATTCTACCAAACCCTAACGCACTTTTCCAAGTAAAGATAGAGTAAAATGGCATTAGTCAATGTTTGCAACCATCTACAATAAATGAAGCGTGAGAAATGAATAGATATCAACCAAACATTATATATATATTCAATGGTACACACCCATTAAAATTACACCCATTTAGGGTGCACAACCTTAGTATGTAAAACTAGCTACTCATACTAGAATCCAAGAACAAAGCAATAAATAAAGTCATAAAGCTTACAAAGATGACAAGATTCCCTCTTCAAAAGATTCCAAAATAATGGTGTATTCAATGCTCTAATTGTAGCCTATTTTTTAAACAAGATGTACCACAAAAACCCTAGTCATTCTACTTATAATGGGCTAAAAGTCGGGGTCAAAAAGTGACAAAAATGCCCTGCAGATCATGTGTACGATTGCAGAATGGGTCATAGACAGCTTTCACGGTCCGTATATCTTCCCTTTCCTTTGTAGAGTTGGTTGCCTAGTTCTCCAGTGTTCCGTCGCATTTATTTTATGCGCCCCGCATATCCATTTCGCGACCACATATCCTACCGTAGAATCACCTTCTTAGAAATCCCTTTTTGCATTTGTGCGGTCATTATGTGTCCGCACAATAGTTATACGATCGCATAATGGATCGCAGAGTCTACTCTCACAATTGGGTTGGACTACTTCACTATATGGTTAGTATGCGGCCCGCACATCATTTATATGGTCGTGAACCTGCCACATTTCAGATCTTCTACTGTTTTTTGTCATCTTTTCCATGTTCTTGTCTCTTTAAGTCTTGTTGTCTGCAAAACAGCAAAACTACATAAGAAATGACTTAGAATGCTTTGAAAACGAGCTAAAGTCTATGTAGTTTGTACAAAAAATGCCGAAATGCTACGGCACATCAATACCCCCAACTTAGACTCTTGCTTCCCCTCAAGCAACTAAAAAAAAATTAACCTACCAAACACAAATCTACTTCCGCCTAAGTACAAAGTAGCAGTGACTATGGATGGTGCTGACTGTTAGCTAACAAGTATGTAACTTATTTTATTCACCCTTTTTTTGAAGACAAAGATCATTTAACAGTTCGAATAATTAGTTTGTAAACTTCGAGCCTCAAGAGCAATGACAGAGTGCTACCCACAACAAGATATGCACTTGTATCCTACTTCAAGAAACCTAACTTCTGCTAATTTTGAAATTCATGCGTGCTCACATAAAAAACAATCCCAACTCAACAAATATGTACAGGGGATACAATCAAGCACTCTTGAATTCAGAAAGAAGGCTACGTGCTACAAGTATCAGTCCATATTCTTTCCCTTATTTTAACTCATTGCTATCTCATGAATAATTGGTTGTAGATCACAAAGGACTTTTTAAGGGTTGTAGTGTAGGCTTCGGGAATGGTTGAACGAATATTTAGGAGTATAGTGATTGTACCCTCCTTGAATGCTGCATATACTTTGCTTCTTTTTAAACCACACAACCCTTATTGACCTCTATTTACCGGCATATAACTACCTCAAAATATCTCTTCAGTTTTCACAAGACTCCAAAGACATTTTTTTATATAGATGTTTTCTTTGGTTTTTCTTTTGGAGCTTGCATATCATCATATACACAACTTTGAGGAATTTGCTTCTACCCACAATATTCAACCTTACCAATCTTCAATTATCACCAACACCCCTAACTTAGGATTTTAGCCTCATTCTTGATCATTCAAGGAGGGACGGGCTCAAAAGAGGGAATAATTTCACAAAAGGGTAAAGGTTTGTAATGTGGTAGCCAAATAAAAGGTTAAAGGCTCAACGGGGGATAACTAGGATAATAACTGCACCAGGGAGGTCAATTC